>OX463840.1:17544424-17553400 GCA_949825065.1 Odontocerum albicorne
TTAAGATGTTAAAAGATCTGTTTGTGAAAAAATAATAATTTCGTTCCATAATCTACTCGTATTTGTCATCGTACTCGTCAACAATTTCGAATCAGTGTTCAGAAAATTTTGAAAATCGTAACAGATTGTTCTACCAAGTCTTCGGTTTTCAACTTACAGAATTACACATGTGATTCGCAGTTCTTCATCATCATACATGTTGGAAATTCTCGTACTAAAGCACGCAGAGAGAGGACACAACATTCGCAATCACTTGGGTAACGACATTTTTATTATTTTTGGGTACTTTTGATATTTGAATCTAAAAACACTGGGAGGAGGAAACAAAGGAGATCAGAAGTGGGAGCTATGACAATTTTTTTTTGACAATTTAGCAAATCACAGAAAAATATAGGGAAATATGACTTTTATATATAAGTTTGATCAGTGTGTTCAGGGTGATTATTTTCACATTGGTTTATTAAACACATACATACATATCATCACGTCGTATCCCTTGCAATGTAAGCAGAGAGAACAAATCTCCAAACTTTTTAATCCGAGCATTCAGCTTGCGCTTCCACCACATTCATTCATCTCGTCCTGCATAATATTCTATTATATAGTACATATGTACTTCTCACTTTATCTTCTTTCAAATCTAGTCCATTTGGTCCAGCCACGATTTCTTTAGTATACCTCTTCCACGCATACCTTACACTTCTGATTTGTATACTCGCATAGTCAATATTTTGTTAATAATTCTCTCCACATATCCACACCATCTTAAAGCTCCTATCTTCATCTTACTTAAACATTAATTTTATTCATGGATTAATTTCAAAAATCTCCATTTTGCCTTCTTTCAAACACTGATACTCCACAAATTTTCCTTAGTGCACGCATCTCCAAAGCACTCACTTTACTATTATCCTTCTGCCGTTGTGGGCATCAACACACTGTTACGTATTGTCAGTTTTGCTACTGTAAATAATGCTGTACCACGTGCGATTGTTATATATAATATTGAGTACTTCGTTTACCTTGTTCCGTGTCGCTGCCCTTTTTTCAATGTCCCTTTCAACTCGCCCATTATACGTAAACATTCTAACCAGATAACAGAACTCATCAACCTGCTCCAATTTTTCTGAGTTAACCCATACATCACACACACTTTTTACTATATTCTTTACGTATATGATATATACGAAAATCTTAACTTATGATCTGTTAAATATTTTTGCACATTTTGAAAACTATGTTCTGGTTCTTCTTCAAAGTTCTCCTCCTTTTCGGAAGTTGACGATTATCATGGCGAGGTTGACCATTAAGGCAGCAGCTCTGAACAAGATATTTTATTATAAAACCACTCCCCATAAGTAGTTCAACATAGAGATGCATCTTCTTCCCGCACCTCCTCTGCCCTTAATTTTCCCCTGGAATATCAGTTGAACGATCTCATATTTTGCCCACGCATTATACGAGTAGGTTTCAAAAGGATCTCGCTTAATTCTTTTGATGACGGATTTTATTTGATGATGCTTCACTATCATTACGGACTTTATCAACCCATGAGACTCTCAATATTTTTTATTAGCATCACATTTCAGAAGCTTCTAGTTTCTTTACGGAGGTCTGAGTCCTGTCCATACTTCAACAGTATAAAATACGAAGTATATATAGCAAGGCAAAATTAGAATATGTAGTCGAGATTGAAATCCTTATTACAGAGGAGATCCAGCATTTTGAAGTAACAGCTTCGGGCCATCGTCACTCATACTTTGATCTCATGATAATAGTCCCATTGATTATTCTGTCAGCATCTCAGCCAGTCTGCATTTCGAGCTCACTCAACAATTTCATTTTTTATAACCAGAAGAAGCCACCACGACTGTAATTCCTTTTACTGACAATCATCAAAAAATTTGTTCTATATTATAAAAACATTTGCCTACAAACAAGGGTGTGTTTTACAAAAATTATATTACTTGTAAAACTCTTGAAGAATAATAAAAGCACAAAATTATTATCTTGAATTCCAGTCAACAAAGAGGTTTAAACACCAACATCAACCAATTTTTAATTGAAAATGGCAGAAAAAAAACATCCTTCCTCTTTCCCTAGACGATTTTTTTCACTTCTACACGATTTACTTGTTTCTTCCCAAGAACATCCTTCCATGAAGAAGGGTAGATTTCTTTCTTGTGTACTGTATTTGGTTTAGCATCGCCGGAACATGGCTACACGTGATATATGGCCACTTGGAAAAAGGGTACCATCCCATACCGAAAACTTTTAAAATATCGTTTCACATTCTTTCCTCCCTTCGTTATTTATTTCTGAAAACACTCGAATGCTGCTAAACAGAGACAAGCACTTTTATGTTCTCTGGATACAAAGGATATATATTGGGTGCTGTACAGTTAACACTGATTTATCTTCTCAAAACAGCTGGTATCTCTAATAATGACAAGGGATTTCTTATAGTATATCAAACAAAAAAACATATTTTTATGGAAATTTACGAAACATCTACGAAAAAAACTACGATGTAATTGTATTTTTTCAGACATATCGTAAAATGTTATTTATTTGTTAATTATACACCATTCCACATTTTTTTATCTAGTTATATTAAAGTGAAAAAAAAACAAGAATACAAAAAATTTATCCCGTGATTACTTCCCAACCCCAGTATTTCATAGATAGGGAAAATTACTGCACTAGGCAGAACCTAAAACGAATTGGTGTCAATTGTTTGTATTTTATAACATTTTCGTTGTATACAGTGCTACCTGTTGGACTGAGGCAATTGCAATGTGGCAATTTTTCCTAAATAATCAGAAAGCTATTAAAGAGACTTTATGTGAAAACCAGGCTAGAATATTTTTTAAATTCTGAGTTCCATCATAAATCTCCAGGCCTGGAAAAGACTTTTGACGATTAGAAACACGAAGGTCGTCTAATTTTATACACAGGCGCACAAGTGCAAAACCATTACTAACGCAACTGTAAAAGACATCATAAATTAATTTTACTTAAACTTAAAATTCACTTAAATTTGTCTTCCACTGATCAATCGTACCAGCGCTCTTGCACGTCTTTTTCTCATTTTACTTGTGAAGAACCCCAACAATCTAGAAAATTTAAATGTCATATAGCAAATACTATCCAATCGTAAATGCATCGTACATTCTTGGTAACAAATACTATCCATCTTAAATGCATTGTACATTCTAGATAATAAATACTATCCATCGTAAATGCATTGTACATTCTAGGTAACAAATACTATCCATCGTAAATGCATTGTACATTCTAGGTAACAAATACTATCCATAGTAAATGCATTGAACATTCTAGGTAACAAAAGACTATAAACGTCATGTTAAAACATGATTCATTTTATCTCTTCTAGTTCTTTTATTGTTGCATCTAGTTAAATTTCTGTATGTATTATACGAGTATATTATTAAATATACTTTCGTACTGTAAAAAAAACATCAGTATTTGATATAAGATAAATACAATCACAATATTTTCCTGTCGGGGCAGACAGAAAGGGCAGAGGTACCGAATTTTCTATCTCGACACACATCCTTCGCCTTTTCTATTTCATATAAGCCCTACAATTTTTCTGACTTTTAGGTTTCCTTTTCTCAAAATATCGTTCAGTTTATCCAATCATGCTTTCTTCTAGCGCACCTTCTACTCATTTTTGCAACATGTATTTTTTATCATAGTTTTTCTTTGTTCATTCGTTCTACATGCCCAAACCATTTCAGAGTGCTTTTCTTCATCTTAATCAACACATCAACATCAAGTTCACATTCATCCTTTATCACTTAATTCTACAATATGTTCTGTCATACATTGTCACCCCATATATTTTCTCATATCGATATTACGAGTACTTGAGAAAAAAATAATAAGATATAACGTGATTCACTTACGAAATGGAAACGGGACTGAGAAAAATATTTTTTTATTGACAGTTTGTCAAGAATTCCACAATATACATGTATGTATATCATACATGAAATACGCGTTACAATTACACTAGTTAACAAGGTTTCTGTAACCAGGGTGAAAACGGCCATTTTAGGTCAATTTTTGTGTGCTGATACTAAATATGAACTTGAAAATGTTCCATCACGTACCTTTTAAGAGAAAAACCTGAATTAGTTTTTGACTGAAACTGAAACATTTGAAAGATGAATAGTTCAAACAAGGGTGAAAACGGATTGTAACAAGGGTGAAATGTTTATTTTAGGTAAATTTTTGTGTGCTGATAACGAATACGAACTTGAAAATGTTCCATTACGTACCTTTTAAGAGAAAAACCTGAAATTAGTTTTTGACTGAAACTGAAAATTTTGAAAGATGAAAAGATCGAAAAAAAATTAATTGTTGATGAATTAGAAGCTGGGAAAGCCTTTGTAAGAGTTGTTAGTGGTTTCCTAGGTAATAGTAAAGCTGACAATTACGAGAATTCTTGCAGTTACAGAATCTAGAATGTCACTGAAAATACACTTCCCGCTTTTATTCTGCTTTTTTTATTTTCCTATGTAACAACATTGTAATATGTGTCTAAATTTAGTATTTCAAGAATTTATTTATTTTCATTGTTGTAATTGCGACTTTTGAAATGCGCAAAAACGTACTTATTTTATTAAAACACTCTCCCTTCTGTTACACAAAAATGTTACGTGTTACAAACTTTTCACTGCGATTTTCGTAATCAGCAGGATCGATTTAATAAGAATCAGCTAATTTATATATGTTACAGACAAAAAGTTAAAATTTGTTAACTAGTGTTATTAGACAAAATTCAAATAAAGGCAGATTTAAACGATACAATTAGGATATGAAACCTCAAAAACATCCACAAGGATTGTCCACTAATTAATGATAAGTCGTATAAATAAACATATTCATGTATTCCCGTTCCAACATACCATACTTCCAATGACTTTACAAGTGGTGCGGGAACGGGTCAAAAAGGATGCGCTACACCACGCATCTTTAAGCAATAACTAGCCTCTCTCTGGAGATCAAGAATGCTAGATAGGCCAGTCCTGATTTAATTGCGCATAATCCGGGGGTGGTTTGGATATTGCGGGGTCAAAATACCCCCAGAAATCAAAAATTAGCCCAAATTCAATGTAAAGCGTGTTAAGGATGTACTCGTTTTGATTTAATGGTCCATTGTTATGGGGGGTCAAATTTGGGCGGAGAGGTCTGGAGCAGAGGTCGCCAACTTTGCATTCCGGTCACGAGCGGACCGTTACCCCGTCACACCCCCTTTGAATTTCCCATAATTCTGGTGGAGCACAATAGAGAATGGGGGGAGGGGGGGGCAACATTATTCTAAATAACACCGACTTCTCGGTTGAAAATTGTACGAGTTTAATTTATAAATATGTCACAATGGACAATTTATCAAATATAATATTAACACAAAATTTAATTTATTGTCCGGGAAGGCATATTGAAATTTTTCTTTTGCATTCTGCTTGCGAAAAAACGTCACCCATCCAAACGTCTTATTTTTTAGACAACCTCAGAATCGATTTTTAACGAATATTTATTGTCTCTTTTCTGGGACATTGACTACTGCGTTTCTTATATTTTGGGTCACATTCCAGGAAGAGTGACTACTTAGGGGTACGATGCAATGAGAGAATATTAATTTTTTTCTTTCTTTTTCGGGTGTGTGTATTTCAATGTTTTCTTTTTTGACTTCTTCAACTTGACTTCTTAAATTGAAAAAAAATTAAAACACAGAGTTTATTTTAAATATATTTGAAATTGCTCGACCTTATTCTGGTAACAATTTATATCCATGTTTTAATTATGAATTATCAATTTTATATTACGAATCGCTCACTCTATAGAAAGACATAGAATAAGTATTAGCAGCCACTAGAAAATTAGATCTAGCAGCTGTTTTTTAATTGTGTTTTTTAAGAAAAACCTCGACGATATAAAACATAATTTATCAAAACTACCGTCGATATAAAACGTAATTTATCAAACTACATCCTACATCAGATGGGCATACGAGTACAGCTCATACAAAGTTTTGGCTTTTCGGACAATTTTTCTCCAAACTTATCAGTTATTTGCTGTTTCCAAGTTTCTCTCCAGTACCTGAATTTTAAGATCTTGCTGCACGTTATCTAAAACCCTCTGTATCGGTTTGCCAATTGAACTATTTCCGTGTCGTTGAGCATATGTTATAATATTTTTTGACCGTGTTAACTAAGATCAGCTCACATGGCATATCCATGCCGATCTTCTCAACCTTATATCTCAGGTAATAAGTGGTTTTTTCTTTACGTTTTGAGTTTTTTCATTGTAATTTAATTACGATACATCGCAGTTTTTTCGCTTCTGCAGCTCATTTTGGGCTAATTATCTATCGTTATATATGTTTTGTGAAGTTCGTCATTTGTTGGTTTTTTAGTGAAATGATAAGATAATCGAGTTGTATATTATCAGCTTGACAGTTCATTACATAGTTTTATTACGAGTATAATCGATAGTTTGTGTAGTGCTATATACCCAATTGGTTTTGATGTCTATGTCCATGTTACTTTATATCGTTGGAACGCTGTCCAAGTATGTAAACTATCCAAACTCTTCAATTACATCCTCTCTTATTTTGAAGGGATTGAAAGAAACCCTTTTGAAGGAATTTAACTTCCAATAGCGCATAAATATAGTTATAGTTGCTTCTAATACAAAAATAACATATTCAAGGAAGTAATATTAATTGATGAATTTGTGTACCATACAATCCAACCAAATACTGCAATTGATGGCAACGCTAAAATACAATAGAAACAAGATGATCATGTAGCACAAATCTGCGTCATATAGTGTAATAAAATATATAGTGAAAGACCATACATGGTTAGAAATGGAAAGACGACTCAATAAAAACATACGAGACATTAACAAATCAGATGTGTAGTTTAAAAAATAAGAGGTTAAAATTTACAATTCAAATTGAAAGAAATATTTAAGAAGCAATATATTCATGTCTATAAAGTTTAACTCATGCAACTTGGATAGAATAAACTTCTATCGACTGGAAAGTTTCTGCATTGTAATTTTAGTATAAATGGAGAAATAGAAAATAAACCAAAAGTTATAGTTAAACGCGTACCTGTCTAGAAAATTACTGTTTACATAAATTAAAACCTTAAAAATGAAGGTATCTATATCCAAAAAATTAAAAACAACATTTGTTCATTTGGAGTAATTGACATTTCACTGCTCACTTGGGTTAAGACAATTTTTCATTTATAAGATATACGAGTGTAACTCAAACGTAATGTTATTCGCGGCAGATACCGTCTTCTAAACCTTTCGTGTGTGTCATTTAATAGCTTCTACATAATAAGTTATTTACGTAAATAAATATGGATGCAATGCTTTTTAATATAATTGTGGTATACGTTTGTCACGACTTATTAAGAATATTTCGTAAATAAGCTTATTGAAAACAGTTTTTTTTTCTATTTTCCTGCTTTGTAATGGTCGATTGATATGACATCGATAAAATCTATTGTATTTTTGCTCATTCACCTTTATTGACTTCTTGAATGTCGACTGTTGGAAGCATTCATATTTTATTGTCATTTCCAAATCTCATATTTATATAACAATATATTTAATCTCAGGAAACATATGTTGTAATATGAAACAATAGTCATAAAAAATATTGAAATGATACAAAAATGTAAAACTTATAAACAATCTGGTTTTAATGTGCGATTGAAATAAATTTCCGATTTCCATTTCCCGAAGTTGTTTTTTTGGAGATGCAATATCTGTATTTGAAACAGCTGATATTGTGCATGATAAGTATCAGTTACCACGTATAAAATAAACACATTGATTACACTGAGAAATGATTTGACTCTCCACTCTAAAGGCCTTTTAGCTAATCAGTTTTACACGCTTAATATTCCCAAATGATTGTAAACTATCTTGAAAAGGAAACAATTAAAAAGCAATAACCGTCTACGGCTGAAACTTTACATGATAATTATTTGAACCAGTGATTCTTGTACTAAAATATTTTTTTTATTTAAATCATCAGATATTTATTGGTTTTATATAAATATAAAATTTTCAAAATGTGCAAAAGCGAAACGAATTTGGATTAATAATGATTAAAATCATCATTTACGTATACTACTCATAGATTATTTTTCTAAATTTGTTATTATTCATTCTTTCTACGTGGCCGATACATCTCAGTATTCCTTAATTCATCTTTAGAACTGGATTTTTAAACCGCTTTTTTCTTACTGTCCTCTTCCCTTTTTCTGTTTTACGCTATTAATTTATTAATGTTTATCGAAGCCTCCTTTAGTGATGTTTTTCACTGCATCACTAAAAAAAATAAAATATTAATTTATTATGATTTTTTTTAGATATTGGAAAAAAAATCTTTAAATATTTATTTTGAAGTTTTTGAAAGAACGGTAAACTGTTTTTATATATTAATGGGAAGAAGGTCATCTAAAACATGTTTAAATATGGATAATTGAAGTAAAATGTGAAATGCTAAAATCGCAAAATAAAAAGTAATGCTAATTTCAATGTTAATAATTAAATAAACATCAATTTGAAGCTTTTTTCAAATCTATACCTGTAATTTATTTATTCAAAAAGGTTAGAAGAAACTGTAAAGTTTGGTCAGAGCACGCCTCACTTTCTTGGTTTATTATACGCATTATTTTGTTTCGTCTTTTTAAGACAATAATAATATTTTTAATCGGTATTTTCATACATCAATGTGAATTTACTTGAAAATGATAAGCAAGGGTTTATTCTTTGTAATAAATTATAAAGACCGGGTGTATTATACATACTCGTATGTGTAACATATGTCTTGCCTAGTTCCTTTATTAGAATACTTTGACTCGTTATTCTGGCGAGTCTTGTTTCCACACAAGAACGTGCTTTGACGAAATGCAT
>OX463840.1:17553600-17638600 GCA_949825065.1 Odontocerum albicorne
ATATATAATATTATATATATATATTATATATATATATATATATATATTATATATATATATATATATATATATATATATATATTATATATATATATATATATATATATATATATATATATATATATATATATATATATATATATATATATATATATATATATTATATATATATATATATATATATATATATATATATATATATATATATATATATATATATATATATATATATATATATATATATATATATATATATATATATATATATATATATATATATATATATATATATATATATATATATATATATATATATATATATATATATATATATATATATATATATATATATATATATATATATATATATATATATTATATATATATATATATATATATATATATATATATATATATATATATATATATATATATATATATATATATATATATATATATATATATATATATATATATATATATATTTTTTTTTTTTTATAATATTCTATCGTTGATTCTTTCTACGTGGCTGACCATCTTGGATTAATTTGATCCCAACTTAATCAAAAGTAATCAATTAAATTAATTTAATTAAATGTTTTATTTCAACAACATCGTAGTTACCAATTGCAATAGCAAATTTACGACAATAAAACTGATTTCACTGAAATATTAAAATCCCTTATAAATAATTTTGCATCAAAAAATAATTATAATAAAAAATAAAACATATTGTAATAAAATTAAGAAATGAAAATACGACTCGTATTAATTGTTCAAATTGTATTTTATTTAATCAGTTTCTTCATTAAATAAATTGACTGTTTCGAATCGATCCAATAGGACGGAAAATTATGATAGGGATTTTGCCGTTGCTAGTCCTGTGGCGTGAAACGGTTTGCGTCTAAGTGTAAGATATTGTATATAAGTAACGTACGCAGCTTAAGGAAGCACTTAAAGACAATCCTTTTTGAGAAGTTTTATCAAAATTCACAATTATATACGAATACAACACACATACACTACACCTAAAACCTGATATATTACTATGACACAAGGTTTGCTTTGTAGTTCGTCTTCCGTTATACATTTTCTGCTGTTTTCTTATCAAATGGGTAATCTTGTTAGTAGGTTCGTATTCCGGGTAGTCTGCTCTCTAAACGGCGCTTTATAGATTGTCCTTTTATCAATATTGTTTACCTTAAGGGCACAATATTTTCTTTACATATTTCTGCAGCAGTAAAAAATATTTTTACTGTCTACCTCAACAGGATAATGCTTAGATGATGCACAGTAAAAAAAATCTCATCTAGTGATAGAGAGTAACTCATATCATCATGATGCTTATGTTTTACTCTTTTTTGCTCTTGCCTCAATATAGTAAATGCTGTAAAACCAAAAATTTTCTATATATTTTTTTGTTTATCCACTTTTACACGGATTTCTCCTGTTACACAAAGAAGGTGCTTCTAGCGTTAGCTTAGAGTCATAAAATTTTTGACTGGTTTCGTCGGTACCCGTGCACTCGAAGTAAACTGCACATATATAAAGTGTATTGTTTATCCTGCACCTCACCCAGATGTCTTGGTCCTTTGAAATTTCTAGTTCAAATATGCGTTCGCAGGGGATCCGCTTGTTTACAGCCAGCAAGACCCCGCGCCCACGCTCGCCTGCGTCCCTCCGAAACACATGGTATGCACTCGTCTCAAATAGTTCTCCATCCTTAACAGGTCGATACAACCAGGATTCCGTGAGCGCTATTATGTCCGCATTTTGTAATAACGTATTGTCCCGGAATTCTTGAAGTTTGGTATAGAGACCTCTGACGTTATAAAATTCTAATATATCCTTTTACGAGTTGCAGTTTTTTTCACTGCAAGGATATACAGGATGACTTACACTGAATGCAAAATATTGAAGAAGGTTACTAATTATCCAACAAAAAATTTATTTTTGCATAATAATTATGCAAAACTTAAAAAACGCTAAATATAAAAAAAACATGTATAAGTTTGAACTCTAAACACTTGGTACGGGGGCAAAGTATCGCTTAGAACCAAACTTATGATTAACAACAGCGTACGAGTATTAGTGAAAACATTGATGCATGGGAGTAAATCATGTATCTTAGAAAATGAATGAAAGAAGTCTATAAATACGGTGTAATGCGTGCACCGAGAAAAAAATGTGGTGTATCGGTATATGACGAAAGACGAAATTTTATTATTAATGATTAATGTGAGTTTAAAACCGATTAAGTAGGGTTAATAGATGTATCGAATATGTTGATCGAATTTGGGGTCGAAATACTAACTAAACTATTTTATAATTCAAGTATCAGTGAAAGTCATGGTGAAGGACAACGGAGAAAAGTATGGTTCAACAAAATGAATGCAATTTTGAAAGAAGGAAAGTTAAAAAGCAAAAGAAGTAGAAAGAAATGTGTAAGAAGATTTATGGATGTAGAAAAGTCGAAACTTTGCAATTCTGCCTACTCTAACATAGAAATTGCGTAACGGTATGTATGTGCATACATACGAGTATATACACAGTATCTCGGCAAGGAGATTTATAATAATATCTCGGCTGGTGAACTTGAAACTGCTTCGTACATTCACTTGGTTTACGAAATAATCTGTAGAGAGAGTTTGACAAAATGTCACTCGGATAGTAGGGAAATACGTATGGTCCAGGTTATCCAGGTTTTTTAAATATATTTTTCATAATTAAAATTTTAACCTAAAATTTAAACAAGTATAATTTTCGTCTTAACTCATAAAAAATGTATGAAAGGAGAAAACACCAAATTACTAAAAAAATACAATTCCTAATGATGAGCTCAGTAAAACAAAAGGAGTTCTGCTAGCCAGATCCCGCCAGATCCCGCCAGCTTCCTTTTCTTTTGCCAAGGCTCTCATCAGTCATTGTTTAATCTTAATACTCGGATATTTTGTTTCTTTCATTTAAAAAAAAAATATTTTCATTTTAGTATTTTTTGCTGGCATAAGATTATTTTACTGCAAATTTTAAAAGTGAATATTAATCCTGTTAATTGAGTGCAAAAAATAAATTTAAATTATCTCTAAAGCACTTAATGAAAATGGCCAAGAAACATTAAGATGACATATCACTAGACAAAATAATGTGTCACTAAATAAATATGACATATCACTCAGTCAATATAACATAACAATAATTACAAGATATGTTCTGAACTCACCAATATGTATTGTATTCATCTGCTTATTTTGTGTTTGAAACAAAAGTAGGAATTCTAACCGGAAAAATCTCAAATGTATCACAGCTAAACGTTTATGCAATGAAAATGCATAGATCAAAGTAGTAGGAATGAAAATCTACATTTTTTCCTCCAGTCACATCTCTCATGACAGAGGGCTGTAACCTCTTAGAGAAAGTCTCGATAAAAGGCAGAAGAAAGAAGAGTATGACAAATTTTATTTAGCGCCGTTTACAAAACAACTCTCCTCAAGAGCGCTCTAACTCGGGACTTGAACCCACTATTATTACATAAATCATATCTGGCAACTAAAGTAGCGCCCAATCGAGTCATGTATAACAATTTTTTTGTGCACAGTACAACCTTGTGGAATTATTGCTATATTGAAATTTTCTTCTATCAACCGAAAAGCTATTAAGTGAGGCCTTAAGTGAAAAGCTTTTTTTTTTTAAATCTGGATTCCAGCGAGAATCGAGTCTGCAACATCCCGTATGGAAGAGAGTTGTCTTACCAACTAAGTCAAGTAGGTCGTCAGGCATTTTTGATGATCCTTCTCCAATTATTCTGGCACATGAATAGAAGTATGAAGAGCACCGTATACAGAAAATCGAATGACGTAACCCATCGTTCCAATGAGTTGTAAACCATCTCTTAAGTCAATTGTCTTTTGAGCTACCGGTCATCACGAGTCTCTTTAGTTACCATGCTCTCTGCAGACGATAAGCCCGACGAACTACATTATTCGTCTCAAACAAACATTGGAAAATATACTCTGGATACTGAGCTCCTGTAAGGGCTAGTTCGCATCACTCCAGCACCACACCTTAAATGTGTCTTCTTTATTGCTCGCTCTCAGTGTCCATGTCTCACAACTCCATATATAAGGGTAGTTTAAAAAATTTGCTAAAAAATCAGGTGAAATACCTTTTTTGGAAAAAACTATTTCTTTTACAACATTATCTCCTTTGAAGGCTTCACACTTGGTCCTGCGATTTTCCAAATTTTTGGTCCCAGCTGGAAAATAGGTGTTGTCAAACTACACAATAGTCATTTACTGCAACAATGATTTAACGAAAATTTGTTTCCACTGAGCCATTATTAATTTCGATAACAGGAAGAAGTCACACATGGTCAAGACGGGAAATATGGTGGATGAAGAACCAGTTCTAATCCCAATTGATGCATTTTTTTCAACACGACAGTCGATTTGTGAGACAACGCGTTATCCTGGTGGAAAACACTTCTTTACGCGCAAATGGCCGTTGTACTTGGCCGTTTTACTTTCAATTCGTCTTTTGAATGGTCTTATAATTTTCAATAATAGGCTACTGTTACTCTCTTGCCCTTTTATAAGTAGTCAATCATGATGATTCCTTGGAAATCTCAAAAAACATTGACCATCACCTTCCTAGCCGACAAAACATTCTTAGGTGTGCTATCACCAATTGTTGTCCATTATTTTAACTGCTGTTTGAACTCTGGTATAAGTGGTAGATTCAAGTTTTATCCAATCACGAATGGACGCAAAAAGTCTTTCAGATTACAAGTAAACATCACCTAACACTACGTTGAAATGTCCTTTAGAATGCATTTTTGGTATACAGTCAACAATTATAGCACCTATCGCGAAAACAGCTTCTTCATATTCAGCTTATAGTGTTAAGATATTGTGCACCCGTTCACTTGAGGCGCATATAACCCCAGCAATCTCGTACATACACATATATGCACTAAGTGTATTTCATTACGATACCATAGATTTTTTCAACGATTTCCTCCGTGGTAGACGCAATTGGGTGTCTGGAACGCGATTTATCTTCGGTGCATGTATGGCCACGTTTAAAGTGATGAATCCAGTAATAAACAATATTTAACGCTGGTGCAGAGTCCCAATAAACTTCATATAACTATAATTTGATATACAAGGCTGTTAACTTCTTTAAATAAAAATGTTTTATGACGGCACAGAGCTTTTTTTCATTGTTGCGGCAAAGTAATCGATTCAGATGGATGTCAAACATTAACTACGTGTCGCATCTGGCCGAAATTTTGGATGAGATTGCTTGAAGAATGATAATTGCCAGCTGTAATGTCGTTTTATGAGTTATGATGTCACCTCGAGAAAATTTATCGATCTTTTTGAACTACTCTCTAATAGAGATGTAAAAAATATGAGGGATTCCATCAAACGTAATTTTGTTTTGTAAATTGTTAGGAAAATGAAGAGAAATCCAAACGAAAGGATTTAGAACGAGGCACTTCAAAGTGTCATATGTTAATTACATTTTCTTTATTATGATCGGCATCTTGTATGTGAGGAAGATATATATGTGTCTAACATTAAGTAGCATTAGCAGTCACCCTGTACAAGACGGAATCAACCTTGATACAAAACCACAACATCCCCAGCTGAACGTGGGTATTACGGACTAAAAAGAAGTTATGACCGCTGTAAAAGCTAACCACCGTTCTGCATGGCAGCCTGCAGGAAATCTATTTAAGCTTCTCCAGAGTATGCAAAATAATACTAACATTATGCTAATCCCTCAGAGCTATTTGTTTCAATTTTAATATTTGAATAAGAAATTAACCGTTATGTGGAAATTATTAACTAGTAATATTTAATTTTTGTGGAGATTTACATTTCAAATTATAACCAAAGAGACGAGAATGTGCTGAATTCAGTGCATTAAGGAAGTGCCGGACCTTTGCAGCGGTTCACTGAGACTGTTGAATATTGGATTAGAGAGAACTTTTCCTGGTTCAGTCAGAAGTGTTTCATCCTTGTCGTTATTTAATAAAAAACTAAAGAAAAAGTATTTGTCTTAAAATGTTTCTCTTCCGTAACTTCTATACAATTCCCAATCAACTCCCTATTTTTCTTGAGATTTATCTTTTTTTTATTTAAGTTTTTTACAAATATTGTTTTCATACAGTGAGTTAAAGACACGATCATGGATAAAAGTAGGTTGACTGGAAGCATTTAATTCGCTTTAATTAAAATAAACAAATAACAGGTATAACATATATTCATGACAGTGTTAAATGAATTATTCGACTCCTTCCTTGATTTCGTAAAAAAAAGCTTATTTGTTACTGTGATGTGTTTTAATTTTTTTTTTCTACTCATTCTTTATTGTAAATTATTATTGGAAGCATATATTCGGATTTATTTGATTCATTGACTTCTCGAATCCGTTCTCGAAACCTTCCTCTAACTCTTCTTTAACTTCAAGCCTTCTCTTAATATTCCTTTTTTTATTTTCATCCATTATTATTTTTATACTTATTTTGTCTACTATATTGTTTTACTTTTTCGATATATGTAATAGAACTTGAAAATATTTTTCAACCATACAAAAAGAATTTTAAAAGATGCCTTAAGTGAAAAGCAGACTAAATGGTTATTTAACAAATGGTTACCAACGGAAATCAAACCAGCATCCTCCAAGTCGGTAAACAAGCAGCTCAACAAACCAGCATCCTCCAAGTCGGTAAACAAGCATCTCAACAATGTATATATATTTAATTTTAATTATAATCAACAAAGAATTTATGTGATTGGCTAAAATTTGCTCTGTTTCTATGTATCATAAGATGTCCCTTCCTTAATTTTTTTTTAAGTTAATGTTTGTTTAATAAGTTAACAACATATTCAATAACAGTCAGAAACAAGAGGGACAACCTCTGTGGACTAGTTGATAGAAAGTTTTTAAGTTAATGTTTGTTTAATAAGTTAACAACATATTCAATAACAGTAAGAAACAAGAGGGACAACCTCTGTGGACTAGTTGATAGAAAGTTTTTAAGTTAATGTTTGTTTAATAAGTTAACAACATATTCAATAATAGTCAGAAACAAGAAGGACAACCTCTGTGGACTAGTTGATAGAAAGTTTTTAAGTTAATGTTTGTTTAATAAGTTAACAACATATTCAATAACAGTAAGAAACAAGAGGGACAACCTCTGTGGACTAGTTGATAGAACGTTTTTAAGTTAATGTTTGTTTAATAAGTTAACAACATATTCAATAACAGTCAGAAACAAGAAGGACAACCTCTGTGGACTAGTTGATAGAAAGTTTTTAAGTTAATGTTTGTTTAATAAGTTAACAACATATTCAATAACAGTAAGAAACAAGAGGGACAACCTCTGTGGACTAGTTGATAGAAAGTTTTTAAGTTAATGTTTGTTTAAAAAGTTAACAACATATTCAATAACAGTCAGAAACAAGAGGGACAACCTCTGTGGACTAGTTGATAGAAAGTTTTTAAGCTAATGTTTGTTTAATAAGTTAACAACATATTCAATAACAGTCAGAAACAAGAAGGACAACCTCTGTGGACTAGTTGATAGAAAGTTTTTAAGTTAATGTTTGTTTAATAAGTTAACAACATATTCAATAACAGTCAGAAACAAGAGGGACAACCTCTGTGGACTAGTTGATAGAAAGTTTTACTTCCTTCAGAAGGTTTGACGTACCCGATGGTACGCAAAAAAATATTCCAAGGTTTGTATTTTCACGTACAGACCTTTTAGTACCTTTATAATTGGTTAGAAAAAATCGCCATTTGGAAAATTACCACCAGATGTATTATAATATAACAGTTATTTGATATCGAGTACATGGAAAAAATATGCACCATACAAAAAATATTTTCTATCGCAAGTTCGAAGCCCGCACTGAATTAGTTTTCTAAAAAAAACGATGTTTCTCAAAGTAACGTCTGAGTATTGAACAATTCATTGCTTAAAAACGACTTGTTTTTTTTTTCTTACCAAAAACGAAATTCCTAAAATTTACTAACTAAACTTTTTTTATAAAAAGATTAGAAATATAAAACGAAAAAAAAAGGTTCACCTCGGCGTCAATTATTCCATTAAATAAGCCAATAAATTCGGAAATGTTCACAAAAATGGTCATTCATCTTGAATGAAGTTAATTGTATCCGGAGAATTGGTTAATCAATTATAATGTTAATCCGCCAATTGGGAAAGTTATTACAAAAACACGATGAGTCTCAATTTGTTAATTTTTATTTAAAAATGTTTTCGACGAGCAGTTCTTTAGTGACTACGCAGTATAATTTATTTCACTAAAATGATTTAATCTTGAATATTAACGATTCGATAAAAAAAATTCTCGTG
The DNA here is from genome assembly GCA_949825065.1 of Odontocerum albicorne. Classification (NCBI taxonomy): domain Eukaryota; kingdom Metazoa; phylum Arthropoda; class Insecta; order Trichoptera; family Odontoceridae; genus Odontocerum; species Odontocerum albicorne. Next base: position 17,561,987 of record OX463840.1, read on the forward strand.
TAAAAATATCACTTTTTTGACCTCAATCTATAGATTTTGATTATAAAACAAAATATATACCATGAACATCTTCCTCAAAAATATCATCAGTTCATGATATGTATATCTTTCAAAATGTGATCCATTAAAATAACAAAGTACAGTACAACACTGAAAGAAAAAAATAATCAAATACAAATTATGAGCACAAAGCGTATACATTCACATTCCTACATATGCTTAAACTCCAAGCATATACAATTCCATATATACTCGTATTATGTTACACATACAATTCCAACCACATCAAAATCATGACCTTTAACTCCTCGTCATTTGTAATTCGTTATTTTTTTTAAATAATTGCGATAGATGTAAATTCCTTTATAAGGTTTAGTAACTTTTTAAAGAGGTTTTTAAAATTCAAACTAAAAATATTCAATATGTTAGCTTATATTCTTTCGGCAGAGATATTCACACTCTGCATCCTTTTAAAATCTTAAATCCCGAGCTATCACATACACAATTCAAATCGCCTCAAAATCTCAACAACTACTTCAAATTATGTCCAACAGCTCCTCAACTTGTGCATATATAGCTTGTTAGACTCGTAAGTATTTTTACACGATCTGTTTTTGAAAAAACTTCTTCGGATGCTGCTTCCAAAGCCCGGCGAAATTCGAAGACAATAATTAGTTACATTGCTTCGGGGAGCGAATCGAGAAAAAGCGATTATTTGCGAAGGAATTATTTGGAAGACAATTAAACCATAATCTATTTAGTATAATTAATGAGAAGAGTCGAGGTTACCAGGTCCCCAAGGTAAATCACGCCAGGCCGCCTATTACAAATGCACCAACACCGCAAATTTCCACCACGGCCCACCATACTCCTATCTTAATTGAAACTTTGACGTTGTGGCAAACTAACGCGGGCTATGAATACTCTCATAAACCTCACCCTTCTTGCGCCATCCTCCAGATCTACTCGTACCGACCTCCAGGTCCACGCCGGGGTATGAGACTGGGTCTACCTGTTTTGGTTGGAAAATTTGTAACTCGGTCCCCGTGGAAGCCACACCATCTCTTTTGGTGTGAGACTCGTTTAACTTAAGCTCGGTTATACATTAATATCGACGCGCAAATTACAAATTGTATTATCTCTGTTAAAGTGGCTTAAAAGGAGAGGATTTCTAAAACTTTACAATTAACTATTGTAAATAAATTGATATATTATTTAAAGACATTGTAATTTGTTTTATCAAACACTGTTTATTCAACTTCATGTAACGATATAACCATACCGGTTTCAAGGTTTTCACCTCATCATCAGGGGAGGACCAAGAAGTATTGTGGTTTGATAAAACAAATTACAATAAATAAATTGACTTCATTTTTTAAAGAGATTAGCAAAATATTTTTCAAAATTATGTTTAAATAATATTGTTTGAACACCCTTCATTTTAACACATTAAGTAATGTTAAGTAAAATGAAAAAAATCTCATCAGTATGGAAAATTATTGAAATTCGAAAGATTTCCCTTAGTGTTAATGTTAAAATCCCTCTAGTGTGTTGTGGACATATTACCATAATAGTAATACCTTGATTACTGAAATACTTGTTTTGGCCTTAAAGCGATATGATTTACTTTGTGCTTTAAACGACTACGATACAATAGAGAGCCTGGTGTTGCAAGAGAAAATAGAAGGATAGAGTCTTCAAATTGAAAAGAAGACGTCAATTTGAAAGGAAACTTAATAAGTCGGGAAGACAAACTACAAACAAACCTCTGTAGACCTTCCGAAATATGAATGTAACACATTCGGTTTTAGGTGTAGTGTATGTGTGTAATGTTCATATATAATCATACATTTTGATAAGATCTCCCAAAAAGAGTTGTCTTCAAGTACTTCTTAAAGCTACACACGTTACCCATATACGAGTACCTAACACTACGTGGTAGACCATTCCACGTCACAGGATCATAATATCCAGCCCTATTGGATGGATTTGAAACAATCACAGATGAAGAAGAAATCGACGTCAAAATCTTACTCCTCTCCGAAGGAACATTTTGCAGACACAGATTCATAATAAACAATGGAAATATCCAATATTGTTTAATTTCGACGGTTTTTATCATGATTTACGAAGTTTTGATTTTTGGTACTATGGTACGTATTTTGTCAAATTATCAAATGGTGTGCGTCTCTTTAGATAGTATATTTGAAAATGACTGATGTGATTTGTTCGCTTTTTCTCTGACTATTTTTTTGTTTGGACAAGCGTATTTGATTTTCCTTGTGATTAGTTTAGTGTAATATACTTTTGATGGCTGTGGAACCAGTTTGTCTTAATAATTTTGTGGATAACTAACACAATGTGTCATTGTGTCGTAACAAGTGAGAAAATCTAAAAGTCTACATTCATAATTTTTTGTGTAATGTATAAGATTTATTTCATGTATACGTGTGAATTGTGGATTTTTGGTAAACAACTATGTAGTGTCATCATTATGAAATTTATACGTGACTTGAAAATGCATGAGGAGGATGCTTTACTTTTTGAAACTATTTTTTTTCAATTTAAGAATAAGCGAATATTTAATTTGGTATTATTTAATATTTATTTGATAATAATGAAAATAATTTTCTGTTTTCCGATTTGATCAACACCAACAGACAGAGACACCCTTACCAAAGTCAACCCCTTAATGAAGAAAATGAAATAAATAAATATTTAAATTCACATTTTACAGGTAGTGTATTTTTATTTAAATGCGCTGATACAAACAGTATGAAAGTTGTTGACTTTCCCTGAGTTCAGCATATAAAAATATTAAACATATTCCATGAGCAATGTAAACTCCAAAGCCAAATAAAATGTCCACTATAATGGCTCTGGTCACATGTGGAAACAACCAATTACTATTCTTGGACTCCTCTTGACAAATGACCCGGTGTTTTTTCATCTTTTAGTTCCAGCTCGCTCGTAATTTTTGCGCGCGGAAACAATGCACAATTAAAACTGATATTCCCATTTTCAGCTAGAAAACTTGGTTATTAATGATTTTTTTACTGTTGGAAGTACTTACCTATATATTGATCTTATACGTATTAGTCTTGCATTCACGCTAACATGGAATAAAAAATAAAATGAAATAGTTTCAAGATATTTTTTTACACATTTCAGTTAATTTTTCAATGGAATCTCTTTAAAAGCTTTTGACAAATCGTATCAAATATATTTTATATACTTATTCCCAGTTATTCAAAGACGATCTTCATAAGAGGTCGGATACTCGGTCGTCATATTTGCACATAGTAGAATAAAAAACTTTGTGGAAAGCCAAATGTTCCTTTGTGGAAGAATGCCCAATAAACATGCGAGATATCGCAGATGTTGAATACTTGTCTAGAAATATACAACCAAACTTAGGGCTAGACTGCATTATCATTTGCAATGTTTTAGTGTTTTCCCTTTTTCTCGATTCAAAGCTCCGTCAAATATAATTTATTCCTATTGAAATAACGTCAAATGCAAAAACTTTATGGAGAAGACTGGTTTGTTTTTTAGGAATCAGCTTTTTAGTTTCTTTTGACACAACAGGGGTCAAATATTTACACTTAGCAACCCTTTTTGATGAGGAATTACGCTCAAACAATAATTTTCAAAGTAAGCTAAAGAGAATATAAAGAAAACAAACATTCTTGGTCTAAATCACTTAAGTTTATAAGATTTAATATTCCAATAAGTTAATCTAATATCTTATACGACTTTTTTATCATCTTCGAACATAGTTAAAAACTTAACTATTAAATCGTTAACTGACACTATTAAGTACTCGAGAACGGGATTATTTTTAATTAAGAATATGTTTAGTGTCTCCTGCTGAATAATGGCTCGGCTAAATGCCACCTCCGCGCCGGGGCGATCTGTGACCGAATGAGTCATTATTGGTTAGAGGTATGGTCCCGTATATTATTCCCATTTATATTAGAGTATGAGCAGTTTGGGACGTAGATCTTCTGGTGACTTGCGGAATCTTCAGCGTTGGAGCGCTTATGGAAGCTAAATTTTAGCCTAAAATTCTAATTTCTACTGAATCACATGTGTGTAACTAAAAATAATATTTATTTTTATTACATTAGATACAAGATTAACCTAATTACATCAAAGAATAAGTTTTTTCTTATTAAAAGTCAAAATATAGCATAATGACAACAGGAACAATATTGCTCACGCTTTCCTGAGAAATAACTCAGTTATATTATATCTATAAAGATTATTAAGGAGTTTAATCCTTAATTTATTCTCCGAGATGTGGAAGATATTGATATGAAAAAAATATTATTGAACAAGATCATTCCATGTGCGAGTGGTGATGTTCTTAACTGCTCAACTCATCAAAACGGTACCGAACAAGATCATTCCATGTGCGAGTGGTGATGTTCTTAACTGCTCAACTCATCAAAACGGTACCGAACTAGATCATTCCATGTGCGAGTGGTGATGCTCTTAACTGCTCAACTCGTCAATGCGTAAATAATTATCCGCTGCATTAAACAAATAGTGTTCGATTATTCCTGTTAGCAATTTGTATATGTATAAACAGGTGAGTAGATCTCTTCTTACGCTTATATAGTAATATCCAAGCATTCCCATTAAATATATGTGTGATAGAAATCTGTAATATATAAAAGTAGTGCAGAAACCCTTTTTTGACTCGCTCAAAAATCAGGGATTCCTCTCGGGTTCTATATGATTGAGTATCACTCAAATGTTTGTTTTTAAGTAATATGCTAAAAGTAGAGGACTTGTTGTTAAGAGCACCTGTATAGTTAGGCACTTTTTAAATGGATTCTTGATTAGTGTGCTACTTTATATTGAAAAATAGCGATAACAGATCTAATTTTTTTAAATAGCTTTAATAACACTGAATAATAACTAAAGGATAAACTTGTTGCTGAAAAGGTCTTGAAAATCGAGTATTTCTTTTAAATATTCAAAATGTATGCTACTTAAACATTAGAAACAAAAATTCGACGTTACAATTTCCAGATATATTCGGAAATACGAGTAAAACTTTTATTTTACTTTATTTATGTTTATTGCCAATATAAATGTTTTTGTTTTCTTGTTTTTTTTAAGTAAAGATTTATTGACCGTGTAATAAATAAATATTATGTATACAATATTTGTTTGAAACCTTTGGGTTAAGTATAATACAGAGTGTAACAAACTATATGAAAATATAAATTGAGTTGTGTGCTTTACTTGAGTCTTTGTATATAATCTGAGTATATTTACTTTTTCATCCCATTTGTCCTCAGGGAGGTACAGGCTAAAGCCTAGTTAACTGGGGACACGACAAATGAAAGGCAACAAACCCAGATCCATTAAAATTGTGTGTCCAAATAAATTACCTGTTATTTTTTCGTAAATTATATATATTTCTTGTAAAATACCTAAATAAAATAACTTGAATGACAAACTATTTTAAATTTATCCCACTCTTCGGTTCATTCTTCAAACTTTTTTTATTTTATTTTGAAATCAATGTGTAACCTACCTTTGACCCGGGGTTGCGAGTTTAGTTCCCAGATTCCAGCTTTCACTTAAAACCTTTTTAACGCCTTATTGGTTAGTTGAAAGAGATTACTACAAAGTAATAAGCTCGATTGGTAGTACTATATACAACGTACAAATTAAAAATACAATAATCATCATTATTTTTTTAGACTTCGAATTATTCAAATTAAATATCGTACAATTAAATGTGATACAAATTAAAAATACAATAATCATCATTATTTTTTTAGACTTCGAATTATTCAAATTAAATATCGTATAATTAAATGTGATACAAATTAAAAATACAATAATCATCATTATTTTTTTAGACTTCGAATTATTCAAACTAGCCGATTAAATTTTAAATATAAGGTGGTGAATTTGCAAACCGAATTTAAGCGAACATCGTTTGAAGATTAGTATAATATGCATTTTCTACAGAGATCAAACTCAATATTTTTACTAATACTTATTTCTGAATAAACCAAAATAAACCAATAAATAATAAAGGTATATTCCCAGCTTCAATTCCATACAATATTGCTGATTGCATCGGATGACAACGATTGTTTTAAAGGAGATAAATTACACAGGTAAAAAAAATACAGTTTAAAGATTCTACCCAGTTTACCCTCTTTAAATAGCCGCAACCGTGACAGTGTGCACTGAGAAGTTAACGACCAAGCCACCGGTATAGAACGCCATTACCAAGTGCCGAGTTAAATCTCTCTATTGTTTATGATCTGACTCTTAAAATTTAAATGTCTTTTATTCAGCTTCATGAACGTCTTGAGAAATGAAAGACCTGTAACTGGTATTTAAATGTGATTATATTTTTTAACTTTAAAAATTACTTCCCATTAAAAAATTTATGATTTCTTGCACATAAATGGGTGTGGATCCCCACTACCAAACTCACATTTATTCTTGATGTCCGGAAACAAAATTAAGATTTTTTAAATAATTAAAGAGTTGAATTATCGATGAAAAAATAATTACAACAAATTATTTTAATTAATAAAATTAAACCTAAAAATTAGAAGAAAAAAATATATATTAATATTTATTATTTATGCTGGACTTTGAGCTCGGGCCCTAGACTTGGACAAGATAAATTGTCAGATATGAATTTTCTCTAAATTGAACATTTGATTTCGACCCAAATCAATTTCAATAAAGTAATTGGTGATTTTGTTGCGTTGAAAACTCAAAAAATAAAGTTATAAAAGCTCACATCCTAATTTTCATCCATGTGGGATGTGACTATTCGCCCAGTAAAGCTTAAGAGAGAAAATGTTACTGCAATTTTAACCGGTACAATATGAAAATGTCACATATTTAAATGGCTGCCTCAGGCACTAGAATTCTTCATCGAACCTCTGTCGGTATATAGCTGAACGATTAACGTATGATTTGCGTAATTTAGATCTACATAGCGCTTGATAAGGAATTCTCTAAATATAAAGGTATCACTGTAACGCTACGAAAAATCGGTGCTATAACGTCGATCAAATGAGACATTATAAGATAATATGTGATCTGTTAATGTTCGATCAAATGTGGGCTGAAGTTATTAAGGGCTAGTATAAACTTTAAGACTGTTAATATAAATATAACTAAAAATGTTGTTCTAATATCCTCAGGCCGTGTAGAACGAGTTTAAGATAAAAGATGTAGGGAGATAAATTGCGTCATACGAGTATAACATACACATATGAGTAGTGAAGAATTATATACGGAAATGAAAGACGCGAATAAATATTCTACGAGTACAAAACAATCTCCATGTGCCCCAACAGGAGAAATGATTGGCTTAACGATCCAAATCACCGTGTACGTCTCTCAAGTGCGAAGTTCAGATTTATCCCGCGCTCTATAAACAACGCATGTTTTGCGTGCGCGGTGCGGCTATATCCGAAAACTATTGAGTAGACCTTTTTTCCCAACTTCTGACATTCTTTCGTAAAAAATATGCTCATATGGTCTTTCTACACGTGTTTCAAATTTTGTCGAGAATTTGTCATCGAAAATTAGTCTCGCCCTTGAGATTTACTTGTTCAAATATAAAAAATATTGTTTGACAATGTTTGACTCGAGATTCTATGTAGAGGCAATGCAATGGTAATTCATAATTTATTTAAAAAAAAATTAAAAATATATTTCTAATATTATATTTTTATTGTTTTTTTAGATAAAACCCGGGAAATTGTTGTTTTATGTCGTTTTAAGTTGTATGTGTGCTCTTTATTATTACTAATTTTAAATAAATGATTTCCAAAAAATCAAATTCTTTTTCGTACGTTTTCCCTTTTTTCTCTTTATTTCCTTTTTGAATTAATAATAGATTTTTTTTATTCTGAAGGTGAATATAGATGCAGCAGATAATTTTTAACTTTATTTTTAATAAATAATTGACTCTTTTCGTGACTATTTATGAAATTTTATTCAGCACTTAAAGAGTTCAAGGTTTGTGTACAGTGCGTATGTAAGAAATTACAACAGTTTAATGTGTTGTCCGGAGAGTTGTTTCGTGTTACATAGATATACGAGTATGTTAGAGCAAACTTTTCGTTGTAAACTTCAAACCAAACCTGCTGAATTTATATTATCGTGAAAGATAATAATTTTGCCAATTTACCTTTCAATATTTACCCAAATTGGTTGAGCTGTTTTGGCATAATTTTGAAGATAGAGCAAAACATATTGTTTTTTTCTTTACTTAACGCTTATTTACTATTACGAAGGAAATATATATGTGCAGTGTATGACGACGATGTAATAAGAGAACGTGTGTGTCAAGTGTGGTTTTAAAAAAACAAATGATGATAAATTCAAAGGTGGTGCCTATTCTGGAAGGCCGATTGATTACCACTGACGAGAATAAAACGTATTCTACGACACGATAATTTGTTGGAATGCTGAAGTTATCGAAAAGCGCCGTCTACGAGCATTTCGTGTAATTTTAAGTTTAAATATAGTCTGAAATACGAAATTACCCTTCTGACAGCCCAACAAAAAAATATGAAGATAATTTGTCGTATATGGCAACTTCATTCAAACAACCACTTTACTATATACATTTTGTGTTGAAATTTAGAAAAAGATTTTTTTTTTTATCATTAATAAATCAAAATTACAAATATAATGTCAAGCGACAAATAAAAATATATTTTACAACTTGTATTATTTGACGCGCGCAATGTAATTGACATGACAGTCCATCCACCGCATTTATCGACATCGATTTGTGGAGAACTGTGGATACGAAAATCTATCACATCGCCAGTACTTAATTGAACGTAATTAACCTAAGCGTCGAATTGATTTCAACACGTTCTGAAATTCTATTTGTAAAAGTAGATTCAGATTGTATAAATCTCGGTAAAACCATAAATGTTTACAAATGCATAGATTTTTACAAATCCATCCATAATACATACGAGTATAAAGGTGCTTACTTCATTAAGGTTAACCTTTACTTATTTTAGAAAAAGAATTGAGTTTAAAAATTAGAATACGGTGTATCAAGGATGATCATCAAAATAGTTTATTTTCTCATGAATCATGAAATATGTTATTAAAATCAATTTACATCAATTTGTGTTTCATTAATAGTATGTTGATAAGCGTAGATAAAACCCTGTTGAAAATGTTTAAAAAATTTAAAAAACGAATTTTAAAACTTATCAATTATTTAAAACTTATCAATTATTCATACCATCACCCCATTTCCCAGTCAGGATAGGCAAAAAGGACACAGTACCAGACTTTTGTTTCTCAAAATACATATTTCACCTGTTCTATATTCATACAACTTCTCGTACAACTCCGACTTTATACGTTTACTTATTTCAAAATATCATTCACTTGATCCAACAATATTTTCATTGATCTTCGTCTTGCATATCTTCCACTCGCATTAGAGCTATTAATTTATAAAATTTGTTAGTATTTCTTCATGCATTCCGTCTACATGCCCAAACTATCTCAGAGTGCTCTTATTCATCTCATCCCTAACCACTTCATTCCGTGTTCTGTCATACATTGTCAACTCGGTTTTCTACATCCACTTTTCGCTTATATACTCGTACATCAAAATTGGTTACATAAATCGTGTTGTGAACTATCATCTTAGCAGATTTTGAAACTATCCTATTTGAGTATATGTGATTTAGTGCGCATTTGACTTGGTTTCCTTTCGCTACACGATATTCAATAATCTTCTCAACTCTTCTTGAGAAAATATTACCCAAATGAAACAGTATTCTTCAACTTGGACCAATCTTTCATAGTTCACCCGAATATCGCATTTAATTTTCCTGTCACACTTCCCCAATTGAGACAGTTAAAAGAAGAAACTGGAATATAATAAGAAAGGAATTCTTCTGATTCTTCACTTTTTTTTTAAATACAGGTCCTTTAAGTTGGACTCTCATAAGACCGCAATCATGTTGAGAGCTTGCTTGCGAGTTGGGAGGACTTGACAGCTATCAAATATTGGTTAAAAATGATGTAATAACTTCAACATCTAATTTGACACCGTGAGTGAGTAGAGTAGCTTGCGGTACGAGTATCATTGCAGTCAAGTGAGAATCCAGTTTTACCGTGTTTAGTACCGTACCATACATATAGGTATTTGTGAAGTTTATATTAATTTATAAATCATATTGCTTATATGGTTCATTAAATAAAATTATTCTTTGAAAAAAAAAATATTTTTATTATTGGCACACCCCTAAGCGTTGAAAATCTTCTTCGTAAAATTTTGGCAAAGATCGCATAACTTCGGTTTATCTGTCGCCCGATTGGTGTGATTAGAAATAAGCACATCCGTTTTTTGTTCAAGTAGCGTCGATTTGCATTCAGCGTCGCTTTTATTGTTGCTTAACAATGTGTTTATTGCTTTTATTTGTACATGCAATCTGATTTTTTTTTCGTGTCTAAGATCTCCAAATAACCCTTCCAAATGTGGAAATGTGTTCTTGGAGTACGTTTTTTTTATTGTTTTGGGGGCTTTTTACTTTTATGTTTGATTTAATAGCCAAACTTGATCAACGATTTTTTTTTCTTTGTGTGTTATTATATATTTTCTATTTTTTTTTCATTGTTCACAACTTATTTTGACACCTTGTTTCTTGTAATAATTATTTAAGAAGTTTTATGATCTTCCTCAAATATAATTCAAATGTATTGGTGCCAAGCTACATTCAGTTAAGAAAAAAATATATCATCAGTTTGAATATAAGATCCCAGTTGTTTTTTTTCATTAAAACTCCTTAAGTAACTAGGTTTAGAGAAGCGTGATTTACGCTGCACACAAAACTACATTTTGTCGCCAGGTTATCGTTTAAATTGATTCATTACGTTAATTCACTATAGCTCAGTCGCGTGCAGCCGCGCGACATAAATTACGCTAGTATTTTCGGTCGATGCGGACGCAGAACATGTATTCAAGTTTGAACATGTCAGACTGGCCTTGGATACGTAAACTTAAACTCGTTATTAAGGTGATTGATACAATTTGAAAATTTCGGCGTAACTGAACATAAGTTCATTGTGTTGCACGACCACAACGCACTGTAACGTAAACTCAATTGAATCGCATAATTTCCACTGGATATTTACGCTAGTCTAAAACCAATTTAAATGTCTCGATTAAATATGTTTACATAAATACTTATATTATATAGCCTTATACAAATATCATGGTTTAAAATTCTGAAAAATATGAGATCTGTAAATTTTGAAACAACGACAATCCATATACACATTGTTTACCATATTATGTTACAAATAGTCTGGCGCTACACTACACGATTTATGTGGTATGTTTATGTGTCAGTTATATTTGGGAGGTGCACTACTCGTACAAGACAAGAAGACCTGCCCAAAGGTATCGAAGAAATATTACGGTTTTATGTTGAACTTGATCCCCATTGTGTTAACTGAAAAATTATTAAATATAATGTTGAATCGTTTCCTGACTGCTTCGAGTTAAACAAACTTTAACCTTCGAATTCTTTATTATTAACTTGCTAGAATATTTTTGGCCTATGTTTGTTTTTTTTACATTGTAAAAATCGATCTAAATATGTTTGTTATAAATAAATAATCAAGTATGCTTACCTATTGTACTTCTCCAAGACGTGCAAACATAAAGGCACGAATAGCCATGCTTCAATATCCTTGACTGACAATTATTGTTAAAATTCCAAAATTTATAGAAAAAATAATAAAAATTAAATTTTCTGGAAAATTTATGACAGGTTACACTTTACGGAATCATGCATCGCAGAATCTCATAATTGGCTACAGAACAATCAATGAATCTGTGTTTTGATAATATATTTTGTTTCTATAACTTTTGAGTTCATATTATGAACACAAAAATTATAGAAACAACATATATTATCAAACGTCGCAAGAGGCAAACAATGATGCAGGACCATAACAGGCCAACAGGCCTAAAATAAGATGAAGAAGAAGAAGAAGATATTATGAACTGTGTGCTCTGTATTTTATAAAAAATAAAATAATATTATCCTAAATTTTATTCCATTTACTTTTTAACCGTTTACCGAGTTTGCTCATTGAGTCATACGAGTATTTTTCTTTTATCTAGCACCATTTTTTTCTTTATATCATCTAAAATCGCCAACTTTACTTTATAATAAAATAAAATAAATTGAATTAGGCTTTCTGATCGCAGAGGTATGTCCGATTTGACTCTACATATCAAAATAGTAAATGAAATAATATAGCCTGTCGTAAGTTATTGAAATTGATCAACTTTCAAAGTTTGAAATTGCAGGATATAGTTCCAGTGCGAGAGTTGTAGAACTAAATAATATTTAAATTATTTCATACTCAGAGTTTATTGGGTAATGAGTATGCAGCAGTCTCAGACATATTTAAAGACATTTTTAGTGCCTTTAAAAGTTTTTATGGTTTTTTTATTTATTAGAACTACTTTTTTCTACTCGTTTATTACTTTTGCTCTCCAACTTTCCAAAATCTCTAAAAATATATTGAAATTTCGATATGTGATTTTTATGAATATTAAATGGGCAAGTACATGAATATATTTTAGTTTTTATTTTTTCTTAACAGTATTTTTTTGTATGATATATTATAGCGTTGGGTCTCCTGAGCCCAGGATTTCGTTTACTTGTATTATATGTATGGTAGGTAGTATGCAAGTACGTACTTTTTTCTGATATTTTTGTGTTAAAATCATGTTAATATTTATAATTTTTCTAGCACGTAGATTTTGTGTTCATGCGTACTCTAATTCTAATTTATTTTTTATTATTTTAACTATTATTGTAGTCACGTGATGTAGGAGTTATACATAAAATTTATTGTAACTAAGTCATTGTAAATTTTTTAAATGTTTACTCTAAATTCTAATTTATTTTTCACTATTTTAACTATTGTTTATCGAAAAAGAGTGTATTATGTGCTTAATAAACAATATATCAGCTTGATTTTTTATTTTCGTTCAGATACGCATTGCAGTGTCATAATTGAAAACATTGAACAATATAACATTTCATTTTCATAGACTCTTTGAAACATGGCCTAGTTGATAAAACATCTTACTTTCAACCAAGGGCCGCAGGTTCAAGTCGAGCTGTTTCTTTTTTTTCAAAAGGCTTTCAGTATCGGTTTTACTTGAAGCCTCTTTGAAAACTTTCTAATTGGTTGGAAGAGATTGCCACATAACAATAAATCTGAAAGGTTGTACTGTTTTTACAATGAAGGTGTAATACAATAAAACAGCTCCTGCGATATTTATGGTACGAGTATAAACAGAGGTAGAATTTTTGGTGTTTCATGAAAAAGCTTAATAATTTTGTAAATGTAATTGACAATTTATGTGAGATTAATAAAGATTTATAACCTCCCCTTCACCTTTCCGCCAGGGCTGATGGCAGGCCGTATTGTTGCCGCTTGACGAAGGTAAGAAAAGGTTTGAGGGCCAAGGATACACACAATTACCGCCTCCGCTCAAAATCGATAAATTGTTGGGAGCAATTTTAGAATGATAAAAAATCAAGGCACCCACAGTAAGCTCTTTGATGGCAATAAGAGCTTTATTTAATAAAAATCAAGGCACCTACAGTAAGCACTTTGATGGCAATAAGAGCTATATTTAATAAAAATCAAGGCCCCCACTGTAAGCACTTTGATGGCAATAAGAGCTTTATTTAATTAAAAAAATATGGAAGACGCTCATGCTTCATTTTTTAATAACAAGTAGAGCTATTTTTAACCAAAAAAATCAATATTATTTATTTTATTTTATTTATTACTCCGGTCAAATGGGCTTTATGGTACAAAATATTACAAGAAAACAATTTAAAATAAACATTATACAGTGTTATTAAATAGAAAAAAAAAACCACTTTAACGATACCAACACAATAACAAAGCCACATAATTTACTCAGTTCATCTCGGCAAGAACAATTTCTTCACTGTTCTCTTGTACGAGTAAGCAGTCAAAGTCGTATGCAAGTCCATACAATGCCCATTTTAGTTGCCCAATCTGTGTAGTCACGTGATGTAGGAGTTATATATATAATTTATTGTAACTAGATCATTGTGAGTTAAAAAATGTCGAGTACAATGAACGTGTAAATCTATTGAGCCAGCTGAGTTAACTTCGGACTGTTGAAATATGAGTTAACAAATTTAAATAATATTATGAGATCAAACAGTTTTCTTATATACGTGTATAACAAATACACACAAAGAATAAAAAAATGAAAAACTTAAATATTGATACGTTTTACATCATGCACTTAGTATTGCTAATATTTAGCTTTTCTATTGGCCTACAAACTCTTCAGGTCTTCTAGCGATGCGCTCGTTCCACCACAATCTGGTCTCGCTGAGTTGATCATATATGTATATTTATCTTTGAGACTTCCTATGTGTGACATTTTCGTTTCAGAACTGATTTTCAGACTTGATTACACTGAAATTCATGGAGTCATAATATTTTTTATTTACAAAAAAACACCTGAAATCTTTATGTAAATTATTTTAAATGTTACTAACGATCTACTATAGTTTGAACGTAATTTCGTAAAATAAAATAAAGTAATCAAATCGTTTTGGTTAACAAATGAATAAATTTCATCTCATATATGGTATTTCTGAGGAAGATATAACGGAATAATGACGCAGCCATCGAAAACACATTCGTTGAATGTCATTGACCGTTAACTTAACGACCAAATATAACTTAGTTGAATTGTTATTTCTTGAAAATCAATTTATGTAACTTTGAATTGATGAAAGATATTTTAGCTAACATCCAATTCTAATTGGAATTGGATTGTAATAACCGGAATATATTTAACTTGGTAAATGATTAGATTTCAAGCGCCGTTTATTTTCATGAACTTTAATTTAAGGACTTGTTTTAACTAAGATTTATACCTTGAAGAGAGATTTATACAATTGAAAGTTTATTTTAACTCAGTATTCGTAAAGAATTTGATAATCCTATTGTATTAGTTAGGGTTTATCTGATCATACTAATAAAAGTATTTTTACTTAAAATCTCCAGCATTTTTTTTAATTAATCTTCTCAATAAACTAGAGTAGAATTTCCAAAACGGAACTCACTTCAGACTATCCTCAAAACTAGTACAGTAGGATATTCCTCGTAATCGAGTATGATTGTCAGCTATCCTGTAGATGATAGGTACCTGTCCGTGTATTGGTTTATTGGATATATGCTGTTGCATTACAGAAAATACATATTCTTAACAGATCAAACACAAAAGTTTCGATGACAAGGAGATTCAACTTCCAATATATATATACTCGTGTGTGTATATATATATATATATATATATATATATATATATATATATATATATATATATATATATATATATATATATATATATATATATATATATATACGAGGCGTATCCAGAAAGTAAGTGTACTGAGGCTCTCACGACCGGATGGATTTTATTTTTGACATGTTGGCTACACTTCCGTGTAGCCTGACCCTTCCCCTCCGCAACGAGACCGGTTCGAGGTCAGTACGTTGAGAAGTGTCGACGCGACAACACGTTTCGTGAAAAATGTAAATCCAATCTCCTGCCAAGTGCGAAATACGCGGCGTCATCCGTTATCTCGTTTGGAAGGGAAAATCTCCGGTTGAGGTTTATAATGAGGTGAAAACTGCATATGGTGATTAAGCTATGAATCGTACGAGTGTGTACAAGTGGTGTCACGAGTTTAAAAACGGTCGTACGTCTGTGCATGATGATCAGAGGAGCGGAAGACCTTCAATTGTGACTGACGAAATTGACGAAATTGTTTTGGGACTGTCAAGGCATAATTTTAATTGAATATATGCCTCAAGGGGAGACCATCAACTCTGCAAGATACTGTGAGACCCTAAAAAATTGCAGAGGGCGATTCAGAACAAGAAGAGAGGCATGCTGACAAAGGGAGTCTGCCTGCTGCACGACAATGCCAGACCACACACGGCCAACGCCACGAAGGAACTGCTCGCCTCGTTTAAATGGGATATCCTGAACCATCCCGCGCATTCCCCTGACCTAGCATCTTCAGATTACTATCTATTTACCTCCCTGAAGCTGCACATGGGTGGAAAAAGGTTTTCAACCGACGAGGAGGTAAAGGAGGAGGTGGAGAAGTGGACGGAGGGGTTGGCGGGAAACTACTTCGAGGAAGGCATCAAAAAGTTGATACCCCGCTTCACCACCTGCATTGAGAGGAATGGCGACTATGTCGGAAAATAGCTTACATATGTACTACGGTAACCACGTAATTTTTTTGAATAAATAAAAAAAATTGTAACCTACAAAAATTCAGTACACTTACTTTCTGGATATGCCTCTTAATATCACACATATCGACGAAAATATATATTTTTTAACTGCAACTAACTATTATTTGAAATAAATTAATCTTTATTTCTGGTTTAGGATCACTCGAGTAAATCCAGTTCGTTAACATTGATAACACTGCCGTACGTGAAGGGGCAACAACACTCACACACGTCCTCGGCATGCGTGAGAATAGTTACCTGATGAACTCTTGTACCAAACTGGGATCCTTTTTTTTTGGGTACCATCAAAATCGAACCCGAAACCCGTGAGTGGAAGTCAAGCGTCTTACTTACTTGGCTAAGAGCCCGTAATTTTTTTTATTTATAATAACTTTCTAATATTTTTATGTATAAAAATTTCTAATGTTTGGAATAATATATTTAACTAAACAAAGCTAAACAGCGACAAATTTTCTTTCAATTTGGTAATAAAGAAATATTTTTAAGGAGTTTTGTAAATGATTTATGCCTTTCATCTTTTTATAATCGAATTCTTAAGTTATTACCTCTGCAATGTTACCAACACCTGTTTATACCCCATAGTTGTGACAAGTGATACCTACTTGCTGTCAATCTTTCTGATTAATGAACAATGAACATACTCAGGGGTGTGAAACACCACGTGATACTTTTCCTACACCTGGATTACACGTGTCACTCTTTTAGGTCGTGTAACAATAAACTGTGAATGACATGAATGATTATTAATCTACACCATGAGTGGACACCATCAAAATTTGTTTCTAATTAAAAAAATATTTGGCCTAAGTCATCAGTATCATACGCTCGAATTAAAGGCGATAATAAGGTACGTTTTTTTTTAAAGAAAAAATATGACCAAAGTCATAGGTATTCTTATATCTTCGAATACTAGAAGATAAAAGTGCATGTGACATTTGAGGGCAGTAATTCGAACCAGCGACGTTATTGCCTGGCCATACATCTCTGATTTCGAATCACAATTCACCATAATATTCACTTACTTATAAATACTCACCACAATACTCACATGCACTACGCCGTTCCCTGTCAGGCTAGGCAGAAAGGAAAGAACGCTAGACATTTCTCCTGCGTTCTCTAAATTCTAACACCATTTCTAAAACCCTTACGCCATCTCAAAAATATCTTTCACTTGATCAATTGAACATTTATCATGTATATTTATACTTCCATTTTCAACTTGGCTATCATTCAAACTTCTTTAAAGTACTAATTTTCATATTTTCTTTCATTTCATAAAAATCTGCACTACATATTTTCATTTATGAACGTAAACATGATTCATACCAATTAAAACTATTTTTGTTCATTTGAAATACTAATACTTTTATCGCAAAATAATTGATAAACGTATTGTGTAAAAACACGTTTGATAAAAAAAGTACACATTCGCGAAGAATTTGTTATCAAAAAGTCTGAACCCATCTCATAAAATATAATAGGGATGCAATCGCTTTAATCGGAACGACATGCCGGGCCGAGAGAACGGTTTTCAGCCCCTGCTGAAAGTCCCACATTGATGAAAATTTATCAGAAATTGATTTAATTATAAGTATATGTATAAATTGATTTAATTATAAGTATATGTGTAAAAATGATGGGTGGACAATGGAAGGTTGGAACAAGTTAAGGAATTCTGCTATTTAGATAGTATTTTCTCAGATACTGGAAGAGTTACAAGAGATACCGTATGGCTTGCAGCGACAGAGAATAAAAATGAAGGAACACTTAAACATACACGTTTATACACAAACTTAACAGTATCAAAATCTGCTAAGGTGATAGTTCACAACAGTATTCTAATAAAAACTTGGATTTATGGAAACGAAATGTGAATATAGAAAAAGACTGCAAGGAGCCAAATAAAAACTGCTGAAAGCATGTACTGAGAAAAATATATGGTATTACAATGTACGACAGAATACAGAATGACGACTATACGTGTATGTGAATTTAAGGCTGATCTTACTTAAACTAAAGGAAGTATAAGTAAAATTAAGAAAACCTCACGTAGATGGTTTGGGCATGTAGAACAAATGAAAGAATTAAAACTAACAAAACAAATATACAGTGCAAATATGGGTGGAAGGCTTGATAGATAAAGTCCAAATAAAGTTTGGTTGGATCAAGTTGATGAAAAATGAAAATGGAAAAAAACAGAGAAATCGTTGGCTAGACGTGTGCGAGTATTGTTACTCGTCCACGTGCGGAAGTACTTGCAACACGTGCAATGGCAAACTATGAGTCACTTGCTTACACTAATGGTTGTTGTTAGCCCAAATGCTCAATTACTAGGGTAAAATGCACTATTGTCTCCCGGCTAAATTCTTCAACATGTCCGCATCATCATTGAAGATGTGTTTAGGGGTACCGTACGAATGAATTAATGTATCCCACCCAATACTAGGGGGTAAAATGCACTATTGTCTCTCGGCTAAGTTCTTCAACATGTCCGCATCCTCATTTCAGATGTGTTTAGGGGTACCATACGAATGCATTAATCTATTCCACCCAATACTAGGATAAAAGGCAATATTGTCTCCCGGCTAAGTTCTTCATCATGTCCGCATCATCATTTCAGATGTGTTAAGGCACAGCGCGGGGTTCGAGCCGGTAACCTTCCACACGAAAGTCCATTGCGCTACCGCGCGGCCACGCACCTTGACTACCTTTAACAGTAATACCATCTCGCCATGCCCCTATTGGCGAGATAACAGATATCCACTCTATTATATTTAGGCACAACTTCTTTCCCTTCTGTCAAGTCCGTACACCTCATCATTCATACCCTTTTTTACAGTATTTGATTACTTTGGTCCTGTCGCATTTTTCTAGATCTTGCTAAATTTCTCATGCCTTCTTTAATACTAATGTAGATTACTCTCGTAAATCTTTCATCATTTATTATTTCCAGGTAGCCAAAACATTTTAATGCTTTTTTTGTCATATTAAACACTGTTTCTTCTTTCAATCATCATTCTTTCCTAATGTCCTCGTACCTTATTCTGTCATATTGGGTTGTCCAGAAAGTAACTTTAGGTAAAATTCAAACGCAAAATAGCACAAAATTCTCTTGAATGATGGTTTTCAATAGTGTAAGTATCTGAATAATCTTTTGTGTCCTAGAACACTGGTTATTCTCTATTAAAGCCTTTATTTGGTTGTCATCAGTGGTAATTAGCCTTCAAGAATTGGCACTACTTCGATTGTCATATCACCATTACGATTTTTTGAGCCATTTGACACAGACGATCACTTATTGCATCGCCGTCTTACACTGTATATTACCTTTTTTTGGTTAGTACCGCATTTTTTTCCTTATTGTAGTAAAAATGCATCAAGCACCGAAAAAACAATTTATTTGGATCCATATTCAAATTGATGCCGATAACTACTGACGCAATTCGGGTAAAAATTGTCGGAAAAAATGTGCTAGACTATTACTTTTTATAATAACATACATTCAATACGTTTGAAATGAAGAGAGCAATGAAAAAATTGTTCTAACGACATTTTCCCGAGAAATATGGAATCGTTTTCCGGACAACATTATACACTATCAATAAAATTTATGTTTAAAATCATTCTAAATGATTCCACGGACAAGCTATTTTAAAAGAAGGAAAATCAAAGTATTCACTGAAACTGATTAAGAAGCATAAAATTTTCAGCGTACGTCCAAGTTTATCTTAAAGTTGCTTAAGTAGGCGGACCCTCAAACAAGGGTCAAACCCGGTATTTCCGCGTAATCCTGCATGCCTATCGGTATCTCATTCGCCCCGCCAGGGCCCGCAGCCAGCTGTCTCCCTCGCGCCACCGGGTGCCCGTAATAGGAATCATTAATTAATTATTATTCCTTGCATGAAGTACGTCAGGAACAGTGACGGAGGAAAAGGGAGGACTTGGTTAAGAGTTGAGGAAAAAACTTAAACTTAGACTTCTTCCAGTACCGCATCAGATCTCCCGAAGTTGACAATCACTAAAGAAAAAAACTATGTTCAACCAGATCCTACGTACCCCGAAGGCAGTCGTCTTCATCAGAGACGGTATAGTCTCTGATAAAGATGACTGTCTTCTTCTGACACTTATCCGACCCTCAACGAAACCTTTAATGATACAACTTAGACACAATTAAAAAAAATGCTTTTCACTTGAGTTTTGAAACACAACATTAATAATTGTTATATAAGAATTTTTAGTGTTTTACACGTGGTTTGGCTTATAATACCGACGTTTCGAAAACGTCAGAGTTTTCATATTCAGAGCTTGTTCGTAGTGAACTTCGCCTTTAAAGGCACCGGTGACCTACAGCAGAATCTCAAGAACGTGGAGTCCCAGACTATAGACCGACCTTGATGGAGACGTTATATGACGTCCCTGTACTTCTGGTACCGGAACACATGAAATAACAATAATTGCTATACTATTCTCCTTTTATTCTTTTCATCAGAAAACTCAAACTCAAAAACTTTTCTTACAGTCACGAACATGCATATGATAAATTTAAGTTACATTTGTGATCTCACTGATATTGAAATGAACTTTTTTTTCCCAAAATATTTTTTTTATGTTCCAAAAGATTAAGAATTTAAACCATATAAGATTTTCAAACATCTCAGAGATTTTACTTTTGTGACATATCCTCTCGCCTCTTTTATCACAGTCCCAGCCTCATTCCACCGCGCCTAGTCAAGACTTTCAGAAGACAAGCCATGTTTATTATGGCATTTGTATGAAAATAGGGAAAAGACAAACACTTCCACGTACTTCAGTGTGTAAGCTCAACCGTTAGAGAATTTTAGATAAGTCGGGCAATGCCGAGGGTGATATGTTACGTAGATAATGTATTTAAATTACAAGTTAAAACATAAAATTAATAACAAATACGCACATTTATACTAACTATTAAAGGAATCAGTACACAACCTAGGATAAGTCTTGACTTTTTTTCATTCGTATCTAACATCATCATCACTTTTCTAAGTGATTACACTCAGAGTGAAACACACATTTTTCATACCTTCTAGTCACATTTGGTGCATTATTTACACACATAAACAGTATTCAACCGAGCACATCTCGCTCAGGTCAGTAATAACAATTCCCTTGTGATTGCTTACGCATAACGAATTTTAAGCTAAGTACTGATTTTAAAAAATAGATTGGACGTATATGTGAGAAAAAATGTAATTAAGTGTATTACCCGTAACGAGTATGAGAGAAGTCACAGTGGAAAGTGGGGAGTTGTCATTAGTGCCGCAGGACAAGACCATGTTTGAAAAAGGCATTGTCACTGTGTAATTAGTGCCGCCGGATAAGGCTATGTTTGAAATAGGCATATTCTAATGTACATGGGGCAAGGAGCTTCAGTGCTTTCCAGTTGTATGTGTATTCTTTCTCCTTTGGATCCCTGATAACTAACAAGGAGTTCTGCGCTATTTGGCTCAATCTGATGCCGTTGGCTCCTAGTTACATACATATGGTACATATATACTATCACGCCATCTCTCTGTATGGGTAGGTAGAGGGCAGAGTGGCAGACTTTCTTTTCTCGACATACATCCTTAGCCTTTTCTACATCCATACAACTCGACGATTTCTCTGACTTTCTACTACTAAGCATTTATGTTTTAAAGCGTGTAATGCAGTAAGTCCGTACATCTCTTACGCGCAGTATTTTCTTTGGTCTTCCATCAGCTCACCAAAAAGGTTATTACTTGGGAGTCCTGGAATCAGGCATGCGAACTTGTCACATGTCATGTGACACTAGAATCTCGATAGTAACTCAGTTTGTTCTGTTTAAAACTTTATTTGTCGTATGTAGGGAAGCCATGATTATAAAGAATACAGTCATCGAACACATTTTTAGGTTGGTTTGAAATATTGCATCTCTATTATATACTTCACCCTGTATGTGATGCATAAAGCTAATAAAAAAATCTATTTCAGGGTAGAATATTTTTTTGTTTATATATTCCAAATCAACATCTAGTGAACTCGCTACTAATATTACGAGTAGGTGTTACACAGGTCAAGCAACTCGGTCGAGCGTATAGACCCGCGGTCTATCTTCTCTCATCAACCGTCCCCTCGTCCGATTACTCGCTAATTTTCTAAAATGTGTGTTTACATAGGTCGAGAATTCGGTAGTGTAAATAAGGCATAACTTTCTTCTTTACCCTATTTGATAATTAAACAGAGCCTTCTTTACACGATTAGTATCCCGCATGTGACATAAATTTCCTAGCCTAACTCATAGTCCTTAAGTATTTTTTTCGCTACACTAGCCAAAAATTGATTAATGCTTTGTTAAAAAATGCAAATAAACATGTGTTTATATATTTTTACGCATATATTTATTTATTTATTTTCTTTATTGTATACTTTACAACTTTAATGTATAAAGTAACAAATAAAATAAATAAATACGAGTATATAAAAGCGAGTTTATTTCCAGGTGGTCAACTCTTCCAATCAACCAAATAATTGTTTTATAAAGTTTTAAGTTATAGAGAAAATAACATGCAAAAACCAAAATAATAAAAACACACACAATAAAAATTAAAAAAAAACAATTCTAACAATATCATATACAATCGAACCTAGATTTATGATATGAAATTGTTGTATAATTGAACCGTTCGACCACGACTGCCGACAATATGATGAAGAGAATAATACGAATGAAAAAAATATTTTTAGTAATGTTGCGATATTAAAAATAAATACTTTTTTCCAATTGGTAACATTTCCTTGTTCGTATAACTTATTCAAATTCTGCCAAACGTTGATTATCTAGCAACAAATTCTACGTAACAGTAACTGAATTATTAGGTTTTCCTGAAATTAATTTCGCATTTCTTGGATAGATGTCGTAAGGACAAAATTTTATTTGCATATACAGCAAGTCGTCGACTTATGCGACTTACGACTGTTCGACTTTACGACCACAATCTGTTTTATAATCATTTTTTAAGCCCTTCTGAGATGTCTACAAAAAGGAAAATGTCAATTTCTCAACCTGTCAAGAAGCAAAGAAAAGCTTTTGATTTGAAAACAAAAATTATGGTAAGTAAGCAGTACGAAGGAGGAAAAAAATTTAATGGCATTGCGAGTGATTTGATGCTATCACACTCTACTGTGTCGACAATTCTGAAAGACAAAGAAAGGATTCTTGAAACTGTGATTGGTTCTGCACCTATGCAGTCGACAGTTATAATCAAGTAACGAATTGGTTCCTTCCACAGAATGGAGAAATTGTTGCATATTTGGATGGAAGATCAAATTGAAAAATCCACACCGTTATCCCTTTTTACTGTGCAGACGAAGACTAGAAGTTTATATGTATAACAAACACCTGTGTTTTGTATTTTCATGTTTTATTAATATAATATTTAGCCAGTTTTACTGCAGCATTATTTTTTTACTTAATCCTAACAAATGTAAAAATAAAATACAAAGCAATATGTGAAGATATCCGAATATCAGGAATGCTAATGATAAAGGAAACAAAGACAAACTCGAAAAATAATAAAAAAAGAAAGCATAGAGAACCCCGATAAATGATAGTGGTGATACACCGATTATAACAAGAACATAGAAAATAGTCTTATAAAATCATCACGCACTATAATTTTGTACATATGTACGGAAATTATTGCCGTATGTACGGAAAATATAAGCCGACTTACGACCTGTTTTTCGGAATCGATTGTGGTCGTAAGTCGGCGACTACCTGTAGTTTACCCAAATGGCTTAAGAGTTTTTTATGCCGTCATTTTAAAGATAGAAGAAAAAAAAATTTGATAGGTACTTTTTAATAAAATAAATTTTCAAATATAAAAAATATTTAATGTATGACGTCGATGCAGTAAACGATTGTGTGAGTCAATTGTAGTATAAAAAGTCCGAAATGGTGATACAACACTCGAAAATGGTGTCCGCTCGTAAAGGCCGATTACCACTTATGATGATCAAAGGCTTTGATTGAGAATAACCAGCGTTCTACGATACAAAGATTACTGCAATACTGGAAATATTGAGAACCACTGTCCAGAAGCATTTGATTCAGTTTTAGAATTTACCTTAAAATACGATATTGCTTTTTGGACAACCTAATATCATAAATTTATTTGGTGTTGATAACTATTCTGCAAAGTGCATATGCCGAATGCATATACCATGAAGTTGGGAATAAAGTGGCATTGTGAGCTAGCTGTTTAGTTTTTGTGGTAACTTTTACTCTCTCCAAGAATATTACAGAGAAGAAAATGGACTAAATATACTTTCTTCGTTGACAAAACTATTTTCAAGTGAATAAATTTCATATAGAATATAGTGACAGGAATGTTTCGCTATATCAAAGTGGTTCGAACTGTATATATTGTACCTTATTCGTACGGTAATCTTCAACATATTCATATGAACTTGAAAGCCCCGAGTGGAAGTCAAACTTACACTACTGAAACTGAAAAATCTTACACTGCTGAAACATAAAAATATTTAAATATAGCAAAATAGACGTCATTTCTTCTGAAATACTAATACCATTTCGATACATTCTCAGAATGAACGAATATCAAAAGAAAATTTCGTTTTACTAGTCTACCTCACACCCCTCTCCCTCTAAAGGTACTCTCCTCCCTGGCGAGAGTGGTTGGGGAAATATGCTTATTAAGTAAAAACATCCGGCATATTGAATTAAGCCTGCGTCTTCATACTCATCATGTGAAGGGAACGCTTTTATCTACGGCAAAGTGAATACTACGAGAGAAGTATTTCGGGAAGCCTGAATACTTAAGATCGAACTAAGTCCTAATTAGTTTACAAAGAAATAATAGACGAATATTATTCAAGTCAGTAAAACTTATAATATCATCAAATACCATGAACGAATGCATATTTTGTGCTTAAAATTTTGAATGGATCTTCGCGAATTCTCAAAATGGAAAAATAATATTGATTTCACATTTTGTCTCTTTGTACTCAAGTCCCTTAATGTTTATATTATATATTTCAGATTTGTGTCTGACATAAAACTTTAAGGTTGATCTCATCTTTATCGTTTAAATTGATTGATCTGAATTGATTCAATAGAAGAGTTCTTACCAAAATACCCTCTTTGTGTAACAGGAGAAATCCGTGCAAAGTGGATAAAAAAAAAAAATTGTCATTAATTCAAAGCATTTCTTTTTTGGCAGTTCTTCTCAAAACGTATAAAAATATATGAAAACTTTACATATACACTACATTATACCTAAACTTTACATATACACTACATTCTACCTAAACTTTACATATGTACTACATCCTACCTAAAGCCGAATGAAAATTAATTGTCTTGAAATATAAATTATTTTATTATTCCTACATATCGAAACATCTACAAAAGTTTCTTTCTTACATTTTTGGAGGTTTCTTTCCTTGATAATTTTTTTTGATTTTCTGGCCAAATGTATTTTCCTTTATGTGTATATGCAGATGCGTGGAGATACCTGATCTAATGGTAGCTACCACCTCCCTATCTTCACACTCAACTTATTTTTGTAATATTATAAATTTTTCAATAAAAGTGGGTTCGATTCTCGAGCTATGTCGTCAAGGAAAGTATGGTATCTGAAAGGCGCTGTATAGATTTTCTTTGTATTAATATTAAGATACAATCCAATCCACGGTTTTGGTAGAAGAATATCAGCTAGTGGAATGTTTAGCAACAATTTTTATTGCAGAATGCAATGTAACGTAGGTCTGCTAGCTTACTGCTGTAGCTGCTGCTAGCTTACTGCTTACCATCACAGAAATCATATTTTTATAGTCAACTTTATGGATGTTCTCTTCTGGGTGCTTTAAAAGCACAAACATTCAAGGTCTAAGTGAAAAACTATTTAAGTTTCTACGAGTATCCTTTAATATTTCTTCCATACTCGTGTTAAATTTAGATCTCATGAACCTTGTATGTTAAAACTCTTTAATATTAAAAACAAAAATAAATTGTAGACAACTTTATTATTTTTTATTCAAATAAATGGCAAGAACGTCGAGAAAAGAGTGAAAGCCGCAAAATATATGTGAAAGGAAAATCAAACCACATTAAATATGAGAAAATAAAACTAAAATTGGTCGACACGATTAATCCTTTTATGCTTTCCTTGAATATGAGTTATCAATTATTCTACAGCTTCTAAGCTACACAGCGACCCACATTTGTCTTCATACTCGTATATTTGAGAGGTGCATGATCATGTGGTAACGCACTGGACTTCCGTGAGGAAGGTCACCGGTTTGAACCCCGCGTTGTGCTAAACCCTTTGAATGGCGCAGACATTTTTTTCCGCCTATTATTTGAGGGTATAAGGATACCTATGACTTCCGTCATATCTATTCTTTCAAAAAAGAGAAGAAGAAAACATGCCGATTAGCTATGATCGTCTCACTTCAGTGTGCCATAGGATCCCATACAGCGATGTGGCCGATGAGTTGGCTCTTAAAGGAAAAAGAAACAAAAATAAACTCCACTACAGCTTCACTTTCCTACTGAATTGATGTCGGAATGGCGAGGAGATTCTTGACTACGAGGCTCAGCAATGACAATAACTCGTATATTTTAAATTGGCATCTCCCGTATCTATCTTTATTTCTTTATTATCAAAAATACAATGTGTATAATTCAAATAATTTTAATTGCAAAGTGAGTCGTAAAGTACGAATAATGCAAAAAAAACACCATTTTGTGGATATGGAGAACCACTTCACTAGGCAAAGTCTTTGACGAAGTGCTCATATTACTTAATATAAATTTTATGTATCATATTTTCCCTCAGTAATAAAATGCTTCGCTAAAATGTTCATATTCCTCACATACACTTGAATCCAAGGTTACCTCTTAGTTTCGTTAACTTTTCTTTTAAAATTATCATTTTAAAAATACATCAGAACTTGTATCGAAAAAAAACTTCTCTCAAGCATGTAAATAACCTTGATTAAACTCTCGTCTCATCGTTTTACTGGTGACAAATAAACCATGTTAATACCAAATTTCCATGTTAATACGAATATGTTCAACAATACACTTAAATTTCTGTATCGAATTTCCACAGATTGTCTCAAGTACGTCATTGTGTCTTTCTGACTTTGAAACCTTCATCTTTCCTCTCACTAATAATAATTTGACAAATTTTATAATTTTTTTAATTACTGCTTACCTTGCCTAACTTAATAGTTATAAAAATAGACGCCATCTTTAAGGCTGTATCGTAATAAAATATAGCCTCAAGAGCGCTTTGCTTTTTTGAAAAAAAAACACATGTAATTTTTACCTCTAAATAAATACTGGTAGAATGATGTTTGAAAATAAATTTAAGAATATAAATTGTAAATAACAAGACTTTTAGCGCCGGTAACACTGGCTTAGATGTTAAGGCAGATATCAATATTATAACTAGGGTCGTCTCACATTGAGGAGAATCGAGAGATAAAATAAAAAAATTTCCTCTTCTGATCAGGATTTATGCCATTTTTGAGACTATTTATGTAAAAACAACATTTACATGAACATTTGCATAAATGCATAACTTTGTTTACTTTTACGAAATTGCTTAAAAGAGTTTGGAACTTACGTACAGCATTTAACTTGGTTTGATGTTTTCGGCATTCAAGGAAATTTCATCGTTTCCAATTTATTGATTCCTCCGCTTCATTGGCTTGAAAATGTTTACTGCGATTTCCCCCAAATATACAGATAATACATACACAAAATGTGATAATATACAGAATCCCCAAAAACCCCCTTCATTTTTTTATTTTACGTGTTCCTTATTCGCAAAATGATTACGGATAAAAATCCAACTACTTTTTTCCAACATTTTTCTACTAAATTTCGATGTAACATATACACCTTTACTTTGATTGTCAAGGTGTATTGCTCTTTTTTTGTTTGAGTTCTAATTAATTGAAAATTTATTTCTATTAATTTTAGAGACGAATAAAAAAGAAGCAATTTATAGATGGCATTATACAATTAAAGCAAATGGAATAAAAAATAAACCAGGTAATCGTTAAGTTCTGATTTATCATAACGCCAACTGCGATCAAAGCAGCTACTAAATTCCAGTTTAATTATGAATATCCGATGGGAAAAAATATGAAGGTAAAACCTACCAAATCCAAAAATCCACAGTTTCTTGTCATTGTATACAATCTTGCAAGCTTACTGCCTTCTTGTCGTTGTATTCAATCTGGCAAGCTAACTACCGCTAAGCTACCGCCGTCTAACAATATCTTCCAGGAGAACCAAGTGGAAATTTATTTATAAGGTTAAAAAATTAGATGGGGATTACAATAAGAACCCTTCATGGCTCATTTGGTAAGACGCCTGTCTTCCGATCCGGGAGTTGCGAATTCGATTATTTTCTGTACCGTATTGAAAAAGGATACCAATCTGGTTTTCACTAATAACCTCTTTTACCTGCATCTTTCTGGTTTATTGGAAGAGATAGCAATACACCCGCCAGGTTGTACTATATAACAACGCCACTGTCCTTCCCGCACTTCTCTATGGGGCTGAGACTTGAATTCCCTATAGAAGGCATATTCAAAGCCTTGAAATGTTCCACCAGCGTTTCCTTCGTCGAATTCTTCGGATCCACTGGATCATGTCACAAAGTCTCGGTCTTGCAACGCTCCGACTGTAAACATATAGAGTATATGTTTGTAAGAGCGTAATTAAGATGACCGAATATGTAATACATTGAGCGATTATAGGCTCCCGAAACGCGTCTTATACGGGGAAGTAATGGGCAAGCGAAGGGCTGCAGGACAGTGACTCAGGACCGTGGAGGATGGAGAGCCATCTGTTCTCGGGCTGATAGTTTCTTAATGGCCAGACATGTGAGAAACAGTCAGCATGCTACAAACTTACGTCAACATTACCAGGCGACTCAGCAGGATCCACATGTCTGTGACATCTGCGGGAGAGCGTGCGCATCTTGGATCGAGGGGATTTCTCACAGAAAATCACATGATCGAAATGGAGGAGAAGCTTAAGATTGACGTTGGAGTAATGAAAGGATCCTCGACTACAAAACCCAGCCACGACGATGACTATACCACGAAAGTGTTACACAATAGGGACCGTTTCACTTGCTTTCTATCAGGAATAGAGGTTTTAACCCATGGACGACAGATTTTTTTTCCACTGGACCAAGGACATCGTCCAGACATTATCAGTAGTGTTTCTTTTTCTTTCGCTTTTTGTCTTCAATATTCTAAAGTTTTATTCTTGACTCATCACGTTGGAAAGTCAAGTTTTGTCGAAACTAGTTGTAGTTACAGAAATAAAATGTCAATGTCAATTTATTATCAAATAGCATAACCCTCACAAAAGGTATTTCTCGATAGAAATTCCACATTTCTCATTTTTTTTCGATATCACGTAAGATTCCCGAGAAATGTATTATGGTACATATATTTTAACAGGATGGTTCCAATAAGATTTTTTGCATTCAAAATCCTACAAGATTCTTGTCTTGTTCAAATTTATGACAGGTCGGATATTGAATGATATATCTGCCGATATGTTTCCTCTTGGTTTTACGATTTTTTAAGGGCTTTATCTTAAAAAATCTCAACCATCCCCTTTAACAATATCGATACCCTTAATCTAAAAGACAACCACTCAATGTCATAAAAGGGTATTTTACGATAAGACTATAAAATCAAGAAATATAATTTAAAAAACTTGCCACAAGTAAAAAGCGTGTATTTTTCAATGAAAACTTTTTTACGCATATTTTTTTATTCATGTATTATATTTCTTCTTTGATTTACTTTTCATAGCTCTACATTATTATCAACAATATGCTCGTATTACTGTGAGTTTAGTCCCTCGGCAGTTATTTAGCAATCAAACCAGTAACTTAAGTTTTTATTGTATAAAAATGTTAAAGCGATTAAATCCAACAAAATTTTATAACGTTAATAAAATATGATGCTTGTACTTTAGGAGTCTTAAAAGGCAGTTTTTTTCAATGTAGTTTATTGAAACCAGATTAATTTCACCATAATAATAATCTCATGTATTTATAATAACATTATTTAAATACTCATAGTAAACACTGACATATTGTAGCTTTAAAAATGTATCTTTCTTGCATGTTCCTTGTAGGCCCACCAGTGCAATTTTTTTTCCACAATTATATATAGTTACAACTAATTATTTGTAAATCGCCTATGTCTGACAAGACTAAAAAAATAATAATCAATATAAGCATTGCGTGGACTTACACATCACTTTGACCACTAGCAAGAGTAAAATACAGAAGATGTTCTTACCGGAATTAATAAATTATGTAAATCATATGGATTTGCCCTTTAATTATGTTCAACTCGTCCTATGCTATTTGCCCTTTAATTGTGTTCAACTCGTCCTATGCTATTTTTTTCTAATACATTACACTACTGTTATTTCGATTTAGTTCTTTCTATCAAAAACGTCATTTTACCCAATAAATATATAAATAAATATCCGAATTTTGAATTATTAATTCATTTTTAATACTATTTTTTTTACAAAAACCTAGTTTATTTTTTTTCTACATTTATTCCATGAGCAAAAAATAATTCACTTTAAGAGAAAATCTATTATACATTGATATTTACATCAAATAAATTCTAGTATCATATTATTATAATTTTTTCAATCCTCAAATCCTACATTAAATGTACAGCTATTACAGTTATGAATAAGTATTGGGTGTTAACATAAGTTGTGTCTGTTTTTATCCAATTTAGAAATGAGCACCAAAAGTAAAACAAGATAGTTAATATTATACGTCATTCGAAAGAAAATTATCTGTTCTACAAGATATTGTGTTTGCTTTTACATTACAAGCCTTCAAAATGGATTGTCAAGTAGACGAAAGTGAGCATTTTCGACACCTCCTTCTGTTCGCGTTCAATCGAGGGAATAAAGCTGCCAAAGCTGCTCGCAATGTTTGCGAAATATACGGTGAAGATGCTATGAATGAAAGGACAGCTCGTCGATGGTTTTTTTTAGTTTCAAAGACGGTAATTTCGACCGGAAAGACATGGAGCGTTCCGGATGACCAGTGAACTTCGATGAGGACCGCTTAAACCATATTATTCATGAA
Source organism: Odontocerum albicorne (assembly GCA_949825065.1). NCBI lineage: Eukaryota > Metazoa > Arthropoda > Insecta > Trichoptera > Odontoceridae > Odontocerum > Odontocerum albicorne. Next base: position 17,593,570 of record OX463840.1, read on the forward strand.
GATCCCTGTCAAACCACCGTAGAATTGGCTGAGCAGATGAATTGTAGTCACATGACTGTATACCGCCATCTTAAATCAATGGGAAAAGTCTACAAGGTCGGCGCGAGGTAATAAAGCTGCCAAAGCTGCTCGCAACATTGGGAGCAGCTTTGGCAGCTTTATTCCCTCGATTTAACGCGAACAGAAGGAGGTGTCGAAAATTCTCAACTTCGTCTACTTGACATTCCATTTTGAAGGCTTGTAATCAAATAAAATAATATATGTAATGTAAAAGTAAACACAATATATTGTAGAGCAGAACATTTTCTTTCGAATGACGTATAACATTTATCATTTTATTTTACTTTTAGTGGTCATTTTTAAATTGAAAAAAAAAACGGACACAACTTATGTTAACACCTTATATCTCACTGTTTAGTTAAATATTTATTTCGGACGTATTTAATATGTTATGCCATGTTTACACGAGCTTATTACTTGGTCATCAGTACTTCTCACTCGCACTTGTATCCACATGTAAACAAGCATATTAGTACTAAACATTAGTAAATCTTAGTACAGTACCCGGTGGTAAGTAATACACATGGCTTTGTAGAGCGTCGTCTCAGTCGCACGATGCGCTAACAGTCCGGTACGCGACGACGCGACGGAACACGTGTATGAATGACAGAGACAACGCTCTACAAAGCCGAAGTTAGCCAATTATGGCCAACATTCTCTTTCTTAGCCCGATGTGTATTACTTACCGCCGGGTACTGTACTAATATGCTTGTTGTCACTAAGCAGCTTAGTACAAACGATAAGTACTAATGACAAGTACTAAGCTCGTGTAAACATGGCATTATAAACATTTCAACTATTCCATGTTTTATTTTCATCTATTATTATCTCACCTTGTTATTTCCTTCAAACCAAAACTCGGTTTTGTCTCGGAGAATGAAATATCAAGAAAATGTTTTTAATGTTAAAAGTGTCAACCAAGTTCTTAAATACCTTGTTTAAAATAGTTATTTGGTTAATGTATCTTATAATGTTTCTATGCATATTTAACACTTTCGTAAAATACAAAAATTAAAACACGATTCCTTTTTGTTGTAAAAATAAATTAGGTTAAAAAATCACACATATCTCATAAATATTCATATTTTCTTCCTTTTACGATTGTACGAGAATTGTTGCAAATTCGATCCAGATTTTTGCAAATAGACTGACCTAAACAAAACCCTTCAAATTGGGTATTCATTTGTACTTGTGTTACCACAAAATATATTTGTGTTTCAGAATTTCTGTAACATTTTCGTGAAATTCGTATGAAAAATTCTTGTGTTTTTTTTAAATTCCTTATATTTTTGTATTTTTCTATCCTATTAGAGCAAGTTTTTGTTTAAAAAATACGAGTACATAACCGATTTTATCACGTCCGCTCTAAAAAAAATCAATATGTAATAAAGAAATCCTTCGAATATTTATTTTCAGAAAATAAAAAAAAACTATTTTTTTAAATACTTGTATTGTAGATAAATCATAAACAGAACTAGCTGTTTCAGAAGATGTTTGAAACTTGGTCAAACTTTTTTGTTATCAAAACCAGGAAAAACAATATTTTATTTGAAAATTAAAATAATGTAATGCCTTCTCTCTCTGTCTGTCTCTCTCTCTCTCTCTCTCTCTCTCTCTCTCTCTCTCTCGCGCTGTGGTCTCCCCTCGTTTAGAAATGTATCTTGGCTTTTACTTTTATATCTATTTCGCAATTTTTTTTATTGCATTTCTTCATTTACAAGATTAAAAATTATAAAAAAAAACAAGTTTCAAATGGGACTATAAAGTGTTCAGTTTTTTTTTAAAGGCCAATTACTCGTAGATAATCTTACTTCAAATTATCTTGTAAATGAACTGAATACAACACAACTTAAAATCATTGATTACTTATTTAAGTTTAGCCGGTTTTGTACTATGTATGTATATGTTAGCTGGAATGGTGTGTATGTTTAAAATTGGTTCGTTACCCAACAAGAGCAATATTCCAGGTATTTGAAGTGCTTGATCTTCGTCAGATAGTTATTATATAATTAGTTACACTGCATAGATGTACATTTATGCAGCCGACGGAATACTTGCCGGTGGGACACACCTACCATAATAACTATGATGATATCTTGACTCACTTGAACAGATCAAATGAAAATCTTCTCAGGGGAATTATCATAGAGGATCCACTGCTATGCATGTGTGGTGACTTTCAAAAAATATCGCACCTGATGGCTTGTCCACTGTGTCCTGTTAGATGCTCGGAAGAAGGCCTTCTAAAAGGAAGCTCCAATGCCATTACAGTTGTATATTTAGTTATTTAACACTTTATTGCAATCGGACGAGCTTATTGCCAGGCGGCAATCTCTCCCAATTGATCAGACAAAAGTAAATAAACCAAGTAACATGGTCGCAAAAATATTCAAATGACGACCCATACCCACGAATTCCATGAATATGTATTTAAGCATACACCCATAAACATCACAAAGACGAACAATCACCCGAACATTCCTTTTCATATAAAGTGAGATATTATCAATCAAAGGAAAATGAAGAGATGGTTCAGAGAAAAAAAAATCAGTAACGAAACAAGTTATATTACTGACTAGAAATTAAATGTTTTTCAGTCGCTTCCTTAAAGCATGCCATGGACGGAGCGATCTTTCTGGTTTAAAAGGATATACGAATAGATCTGATGTTGTCGATATATAACTTCATATGTATTCTTTGAAAAAAATGAGATAAAATCATGTCGGTGTGTGCCATCGGATCAAATACAGCAGTTTGGCTGGTGTACAACGGATCACCCATAAAAACAAACTTCACGATACAATTTTGCTTTTCAACGTCTCGATTCCCAGGCCCAGCAACGACGACGATATAATTGTACTATATGATTCACAATTATATTAAAACATTTAAATTGTAAATGTCATATTGTGGATGATAAATACTTTTTTTTAAATACACTATTCATTTCAAATAATGTACATTATATCCGTTCATTTACAATATGTAAAATTCCCATGATTTTGGATTTAAAATAATTTTTAAATGTTTTAAATAACCCCACCATAGCTCGGTTTAAAAATGTTATGTGGTGAAGTTCAAGTATATCTAAAGTATATACGAGTATAACCATAATATTTGCAAAAATTCAAACCTCTCGAACAGAATTCACTCGTTGCAAATTTCAGCCTTTTGTTATATTTCACGAATATGTTTATGCGTATGATTAAAGTATTCCAGAACTGCTGTGGCATAAAAAAGAAATCCTGAACAAATATTCAGCGGTTGTTGTAGGCTTTATTTTCAAATATGGTTCATTCATTCATTCATCCCTTCGAAAAATCCAAATTGGTGTTTCAGACACATTGAAGAGTGTGGTTGAGAGACACGATTGTCTTTAGTCCCATTAATCGAGCCTTCAGATTAAAAACCACTTAAGTAGGCACGGATCTCGCGGTTCACCATTGCACGTTTTAGTACTACTACCCTGGATTTGAAGAGACATCTATACTCGTACACGCGTGTACACTAGGCATGTGAATATTGTTACTAGACAAACTTCTTTACGAGACAGGGACCATGTTTCTTTTCGAGGACCATCGAACCCGTAACCCCCGGCTAAAAGTCAAGAGTGCTGTCAAGGATGATATGACGACCATTCCTTGCGGCAAATTCGTCGCAACTCTTCGTGAACCTGGAATTTCATCGCACGTGATATTCAGCACTCAATTTATTTTTATAATTTTAGATTAGTCACACATATCAACAATCCGTTCTAAAAAGTCAAAATAACTTAAATAATTAAAAATTAAGACAAAATACTGAGAAAATCATTGTTAGTGTTCAACTAAACACGTTGAAATTTTTTTTAATTATTGAACACAAAGTATTAGTATGTGTACCCCACACAAAGTATTAGTATGTGTACCCCACACAAAGTATTAGTATGTGTACCCCACACAAAGAAAGAACAGCTGGGTTTAAACCGAAAAAGGCAGTGAGAATCTAGCTTGGTAGAAAAAATTGCACGAAATTGCTGTAAAGAGAAAAGCACGATATTTTCTTAAGAGCCAACGTTAAGGGGGCGGATCATGGGACGTGAAGAAAAAAATGAACTATGAAATCGAACGATATTATAACTGCTTTAATCTCTTCAGACCTGGCGTCTATTAATTTGGGCATAAAGTTCATACGAACTTCCGTTTCCAATGATAACAAATGGAATGCAGGATAGTGTTATATCGATTTTGAACGTTTTGGCCGCCATAATGTTGCATTTAGTGTAAATAATTTACTCACAAGCAAGAATATTGTTTTAAACCCTTAGAACTAACTCAGGTCTGAAGAGGTTAAGAGGCTGAGAATGATGATGAAAAGGTCATCTAAAAAGTGCATCAGAATATTTTCATATCCCTCATAACTAGGCCGAAGCAATTTTCAAATTTATCTGGAAAAAATCTTAATTGGTTCTTTCTTATGATCTTTCTGGATGTGGGAGTCGGTCCATGGAAATGCGATGTCTAATAAAAGAAAATAACCTTTGTATGAATGTATTATTTCAACTGCGTTTTCTTAAGAAATTCTCACGTGATCGAAATTGACTTGCTAAGTTGAAACGTTGAGAAATAAAACAGCTGAAAAAGTTATAAGTACAAATGTTGATTTTAAAGTTTTGGTAGCCCGGAAAACCTGGATTGTTTAACAACTCCTGCAAAACTTGAGGAATCTATCGTCTTGGTTAACTTTCGTCTTCAAGAAGAACAATTATTTTATGGCAGCAATATTTGAATATTATGTCAAGAGATGTCCCAGCTGCTAAATTACCATTCACTATTCATCTAGCCGCAGTTTTGAATTTCAACTCTGTTCTCGTTCAAGTTGCCATGGTGGCAAACTTCTGATCCCTCTGAACGTTGGCGAAAATCACGTTTTCGCTGTGCTTCCAGCACGACACTCATTTGCTTTCTCTGCTGTTTAAGCATTTGTCAAAAATCAAGGATTCGTTAAGCTTGCGCATTGACTTCCTCATCAGTATCTTGTTGTTGAACTTGTCTTACTTAAAATTTCGCATTGGCTATTTCTTCTCCTCAGCCGACAATCCTCAGCCGTTTATTTCTCACGCTATTGCCTTTAATAGTTGCGCATATATTCAGCGCCCTTTAGTCTTCTTTCCTTTGAATCCACTTCTATTTATTTAATTAATTCATGACTATAATTTACTTATTTGAAGACAACAATGCTAACAATACACAACGATAATATAAGTAATCTAAACATTAATGTTATACCGTAACTATAACATCACTCAACATTACACACGGACATAAATACAACCGATTTATATTGTGTGATGATTGGTTGCTCTTGTCATTAGTTTTTCATATAACCAGTTAATTTTTGAACATTTTTCATTCCGTTAGGGATTATTAAGTTAAAACACTTCTTTCTTTAAAATATACTGTTTTAATATTTCAAATCGTCTTATTCTCTCACCAGCATTTTACCATAATCTTTTAATTAACAAAGCCAAGACTTAAATAACGCAGTCAGTTCTCCCGTGCCATGACTCCGAGGTCGAGGCAAGATATTAACTGAGAAATTGATTGCAACCATTACTTTTTACAAGCGAAAATCCACCCATTTAAGCACTGACATTTATTTTAAGCTCTTAATGGGCACAAATAAATTATTCACGGTTATTAAAAATATCTTGAGACTCATATAAAAACTTTACAATGCAACTGACGGGCATTTGTAAAATGTTAAACTGTATCGTCCCAAATTAAGTTCCTTTTTTTTCATTCATTCGTCTGATATATTTTAATTCATTAGAAGTGACCGAAATACAACATTACCTTTGGCTCCATTCACGAAACCTTCCGCTTTAGAACCATTGGAGTAAATCCGTAACTCATGATTTGTCAACACACGTGCTGGCAATACTAACTAATATGTAAAGAGACTAGAACACTCGGTATGTCTGACGCTTATGAGTAATCTTAACAGAGAAAGTCTTTTAACATTCTGGGACCCTTTTGTTATTTTTCATCCTTTCGGATACCATCAGAAATCGAACCCAAAACTAGAGGAAAGTCGAGTGTTTTACCAAGAAGCCGGTGAAGGCTATCGTATAAGGGTATAATTTCGGACAATGATAGATGAAAGCGAAAGGTTGTCAAGACCCAAAAAGGATTGTACGAGTATTGAGTATATTATATTTTCAATCTAAAAATATTGTTCATTCGTATTTTTTAACGGCTCCAGTGGTTAACATTATACTCTGTAGACTGTTGAACAATTCAAGGAACCTCCATGTCTACGTAAAATAATAAGTGTTCTTCTGAACATAGATCATCCCTCCAATCTGGTGATTGGAGAATTCTTTCTCCCAACCCTTCACATATCATCTTATGTGGCTAATTCAGGTTGACTTAAGTATGTTTTTTCTCATAGAAAAAAATCAATATTCAATTTATTCGTCAAAATATTTCATACTTGTAATAAGTCCCGAACATTTATTTCATGAGCGTTGTCATATTTCATACTTGTAATAAGTCCCGAACATTTATTTCATGAGCGTTGTCATATTTCATACTTGTAATAAGTCCCGAACATTTATTTCATGAGCGTTGTCATATTTCATACTTGTAATAAGTCCCGAACATTTATTTCATGAGCGTTGTCATATTTCATACTTGTAATAAGTCCCGAACATTTATTTCATGAGCGTTGTCATATTTTTAATATTTGATTTTTCAATGCTACTTTTTATTTTATATGATTTAAACATTATGGAACAAAAGTTGGTAGGTTGGGATAAATGCTAAAAAAACAATAAATGGGCCAAATATATTCATGTGAAAGTATTAAAATCGAATGGAATATTTTTTTTTTTTATTTTCCAAGATCACTTTTTATAAATACCTCTGTTTAAAGTCTAAGACGATTCAACGGTTAATAAAACAAGGCATACAATTCCATCCCTCTTAAACGCCAAATTAGCCATTATTTATGCAACTTCCCATACAATAATTAGGCAACGAAAGGGAAAAACTTTCATCCCCTTGGAGGAATGGAGGAAAAAAGAAATTGACGGGTGGCGGTACGATGAGAATCTATAACACCGATGTCTTTCTCTCCTCACAAGACACGAGCGAGATGAAGTCTTTCGACTACCCCGTCCAACGAAAGTTTTTTCCCTCTTCATACTTAGTTTGGCATAGAAAGTATTGGAAACAAAGTTATAAATAAAAAGTTTTCTCGTTAAAAATATGGAAAGAAGGCCTCATTTTCAGGGCTAACTTTATGGACCAGATATGCATTGTGTTTAACATCTTAAACTACTACTACTATGTAATTGACATTTTTACGAAACTGTCGAGAACACTGGGTCATTGAAATATTAAGGTTGTATTTTTAATGAAAAGTATTTTGACGTGCCCCTAAACGGTTTCAATCATAATTTTATTTAAATTTGAAATACCGTACACGTGTGTATACGTAACATATCCTCTCGACATGTTTGTGGATTAGGCATTACATCGTACACATACTCGTATATACGTGTCCTCTCGACATGTTTGAGGATTATGATTATTATTATTATTATTATTATTATTACACATGACAAGAAATATACATAATTTGCGAAAAAACAACAGGTAATTTAATTTGGGCACACAATTTTAATGGATCTGGGTTTGTTGCCTTTCATTTGTCGTATCCCCAGTAAACTAGGTTTTTGCCTGCATCTCACTGAGGATATTTAACATGAAAAAATAAATCGATACTTCTTTCCGATTTTTGATTACACAAAAACAAAACCCCGTTGCACGTTCTCATCAACCTGACAAACAGTGACACTCAATTACAACTGGAAACATCAATCGAAATCAAACTCGTCACACATCATCACTCCAGAAAGACCAAAAATATTCATCCCGTAATATACCGCACACAATCATAAGAATAAAAATAAAAACAAAAACATACAGAAACAAAAATTAAAACAATAAGAAGAAACCCACACTCAAGAACCCACACAAATCTTTTCCACACGTCATTTATCCTGAAAGCCCAAATACTCAAAATCACTCAAAATCCTGTCGCAATAACAATCACGCTCCGATCGACTGTCTAAATGATTTTCCTCCCTTTACCTTCATTGAATTCGGCACGCCATTGTATGTCATGGAATATGCATATTGCCAAATAAGCATATTGCCTTTGGGCAAAAGATGTGATGGTGAACTCTAGGGATGGTGAACATTTACAATAATTAGTTGCCATGCGTGTCATGTGTCTCTGCTGAGTCTGCATCTTCCCTTCCTCTCGATGGTAGTGCCAGAGAATGGATTTGAGTTGCAAATTGGCTATGTTCAGGACCCGATAAATCTCGAATCTCACAAAAAGAGGCTCACCAATTACAATATCACCCAATTTGACTCTCTGAGTTCTATCAGATAAGTATGAAAAGAACCAACTAGAAGAGCGCCCACATATGCCCACCTCCATCAATCTGGTAAGTAATATTTGGTGAGACACTGTATCAAAAGCCTTTGCAAGGTCCAAAAAAACTGCCAAACATGCTTTCTTACTATCCAAAGTGGTTCTAACGTTGTTTACTAGACTAAGCAAAGCAGTTTCAGTTCCCACATTCTTTTGGAACCCAAACTGATTAAGAGAGATAATGTTGTGCATATTGAAAATTTTCATCAGTTGTACATATTACATCGTACACGTATATACGTATCCTATCGACATGTTTGTAGATTAGGCATTACATATTTCGCTTCCTCTACATTCATACATCTCGTCATGCCAAATCTTAAATTGTTTTGTATTACGCTTTTGTTGCATACAATATAATCTGATGGGTTTATTACCCTATAACAACCATCACTAACAACCAACTAGAAAGATGTTTAAGAGGCGTGAAGTGAAAATCTGATTAATACCCTTTTTAAAAGACATTACTTCCAGGTACAAGATACGTTTTTGGAGCCTATAATCGCTCAATGTATCACATGTCCGGTCCACCTTAATTTCACTCTTAAAAACATATCCTCTTTAAGTTTCCAGTTGGAGCGTAGCATGACCGAGACATTTGTGATATGACCACTTCAGTAAATGGATACGATGCAGGAAACGCTGTTAGAACATTTCAAGGTTTCGAGAATGCCTTCTATAGGGAACCCAAGTCTCAGACCCATAGAGAAATCCGGAAAGGACAATGACCTTGCAGACTGAGAGATGTTCCTGCTATAGTATTCTCTGTCATTCAGTTTAGTAACAGTTACTGACGCGCTCCTGAGATAACTCTTCAGTTCATCATCAAGAGAGTTCGATACCAGGATGCTGCTCAGATGTGTGAAGTTAGTTACGTTCTAAAGTTATACACCACTTACTAGAATGTTGGATGATTGTGGTACCTCGTTCTCTGCAAAACAATCTAGGTTTTTTCATGTTTATTTCTGGACCAAACATCTGATATACTTTTGTATTGACACTGATGATCTTTTGGAGGTCTTCCTCTAAATGCGTAACAAGAGCGTAATATTCTGCATATTGCAGCTTTGTGATGCATGTGTGAGCAACTCTTGTTTGGGTGACCTAATCTGCGCAGATTATGCCGTCCCTCATCAGTCTTATATCTCACCTCAATTCGTCCAACACATAGTCGTCTGCCAATAACAAACATAAATGCATTAAACAGAGTTGGAGCCAGGACGCATCCCTGGTATTGGTATCAAACGCGCCAGTCTCCAATTCATCAAATGAGACAAAACACCTGTTGCAGTTATACGGCGGGACACAAAGCTTACCAAGGATCCCCCATAACAATTTTCTATTAATTGAGTCAAAAGTCTTGGCCAAATCAACTAAAACGGCAACTAACTTGCTCTCGACCTTTTTTATGTGTCTTTTTTATACCTGTCACGGGTACATAATGGGCATCCATTAATTATTTAAAATAAATCACTGTAATATTTGCATTTGAAAAATACATATTTTGAAAAAAGTTGTGGGCATCTATGAGATCTACTTATTCCACTGCATCGTTTTAATACCAAAATATTCACGTGAGTAGTGAATATATGAGTATATGTTAAGTATTATTTATTATTGTTACCGTAGTGGAAATCTCACTTTTAAACTTTATTGTGTCCGATTTCGTTGCCTTTTATAAAGCATATGCTATTCAAGCCATCTTAGATGTATTACTTTAAATATTTATCCCATTTTTATCATTTTGTAGAAAATTCCTAGGTTTCCAAAATTATCAAGCACTTCACAGGGAGTAAGCATGTGAAATTACTAGAGATTATAATAAAAACGGCATTTGATAAAAAATATGATTAACTAATAATATTTATTTTTCTATTGTCCTCTATAGAAGTCGGATATCTGAAGGAATCGTATTAAAAGTTTTTGAATGAAACTTCAAAGGTATCAAAGAGAAATTTAACCTTTTGGTTATATAAATAGTATCTCTGAGCTTGGAAACTTCCGACATAATTAATTAGCTTTAGTGAACTTGTTTATTCCTCACTGTCGACTTTTCCAAGATTTCGCTTGACTTATTATTTAATCCCGTGATTCAAGCGTAGATTTATATACTCAAGCGACATAAGGAGTGTATTACATTCATTCGGGTTTTTTTTTCTCTCTCTTTACTGTTAACCTCAAAGAAATAAAAGCTCATAATTAAGAAATAAGGCTTCAAAGATTCATACGTTTTATTTTTCAAAGTTTATATAATTTCATCCACTTTAATAGTTAGAAGCAAAAACCTTATTTTACTGGGGTCACTTGCTTTTTAATATACTCGTATTATAAAAACTCGTTATTTAAGTAAACAAATTGAAATTTTCATTCGTTAAAAATTTATGTTTGTACCAAAGTTTGACAACTCCTGCTCGAACGAACCAAAAATAGATAACTCCAAATCAATCCGCGTTATCAGCCATTTAAAAAGAATATGACTTCTAAACTCGAAAATTCCGTTAAATTTAACAACTATAAATATTTCACTAATCATTTTGATCCAATTTTTAAATGTCTTTCAAAGAAAGTGTCCGAAAGAATATTTTGTACGAAAAACAATCATATTCAATCTTTTATTTCACATACAATATTTAAATACCTGGAAGAACTTCATTCTGTTTTACTATTCTAATTTTTTTGCAGTACTTAAACGAATTGGAGTCTCGGAAAATATTTTAAATAAAGGTTACCAGCATTGAAAGATTGAAGAATGTGAAATTCAGCTTTTTGGATAGAATTTTCTCGAAAAATTTAAGAGTTAAGGATATATTGAACAGCATGTAACGATAGGAAACGAAGTAAAAAAAGTGCTATTTTTAATTATTTGCCTTGTACTGCCTTATATTTACTCGTCCGAGTCACTCAGCTGAGTAATTAATTCGATCCGTTTACACTTATATTTTAATAAACAAGCGATTATTCTGAGGAATGAATGAGCTAATATTAAGTATTTAGGCATAAATATAGAAATATCTGCCTGAAAACTTGACATAAAATTTCTACCATCGTTGGTTTAGTGAACAATTGACTTATAACGTGTATTCAGAAACTAGACTTGTACCAAGTATCTTCTATAAGATATACTCAAAAAACGCTCATGTGGAACAGGAGTTGATCGTTATTCGATCATCATTAATTTGAGTGTAGTGAGTTTTTTTATTACATATTAAAACAAATGTTTTGTTTCTAACTCATTTATCGATTCGTTTAATAATATTGCCACCGATCTCATTGACAATTTCATAGTAGAATTTCAACTTAATAAATGCAAAAATTACACTATTATACTTAAATATCTTTCTACTTATATTTGTATTATAGTTGTCCACCTCACAAACAGAACAGTATTATGTTCCTTGCACTATCAGGCAGGTTATATAATCCTGCAGGCAAAGCATAAATTTCCCATGACTTCAGGACGTTATCCATAGTTTAAATCTCTCTTCAGATGGATAACGAATTGTCAGCGACCCTCCGCTTATATGATACATATTGAAAGCTGCGCCAATGACTCCACTTCTTAGCCTTCTTAAGATGCACCATAATCTTCTTGAGAAAGAAAATCTTATTGGTAGATAATTTATTTTGTCTTTATATCCTCTTTAATAGACCTTTGTATATTTTTTTTTCATGTCCCCTGAACCGTGTCATCGACGATAAAGATAATGAAGCGAGTATTTTTGTCAAAGTTAATCAAGAAATATTCAAGTTAACTGAAGTTGAGTAATTATACTAGAACTGAAAGTAAAATAATGTATTCATCTGCATTGAAAAAAAATACTATAAATCTTCAAGTATACTGAATATAAAACAATACTAGAAATCTTCAAGTATACTGAAATTAAAATATTCCTTGCAACCGTCAAGTGGACTAAAGATTAATCAATACTAAAAATATTATGATATACCGAATGTAAAATAATACTAGAAATTTCCAAGTATACTGAATGTGAAATAATAGAAGAAATCTTGTAAAATAATAGAAGAAAGTAAAACAATTCTAAGAATCTTGAAGTGAACTGAAAGTAAAATAATACTAAAAACCTTCAGGTGAACTGAAAGAAAAATTATATTAGAAATTTATAAATGTACTGAAGGTTAAATAATACTCAAAATCTTTAAGTTTATCAAAGGTAAAATTGAACGTTTCAACATGAAGAAAAATATTTTCAAACTTTACAATTTTATAAAACTTTGTGTTGGAAACGTATTTTGTTTAAATTATACTTGTTAATTAATTCTATGAATTTATATTTTGTGTAACAAATTCTCTCACGTGTAAACGATTATTCGAGCAAGTACTCGTATGTTATATTTCATAACACAGTAAAATATAATTTCCCTTCATTGTGATATTCATTAATTAGAACTATAGAAAATGTTCTAACCTCGTTATTGTAATATAGGATCAATTCTCTGTGTGTAAAAATATTAAGCCAGGAAAATAAAAATTTTTAGGCTTTCTTTACCCATCTTTAAAAAATTGTCGTTTCATACAAGCCCATACACAACTCGTGGTTTTCTGTCATCATGCAAATTGTTTATTCTCGGAACCTTTATAAGTCCTTCCACCGATCGAATCAGTATTTAACGTTTTTAAAAAAAAATAAGCGTTAAATGTTTATCGAATGGTAGAATTTTTATTTTAAGGCTTATTATTTTGATGTGTGGATATTAATAGAGAAATATAAGGCACAATAATAGAAACGGCATGCGGAGTTCTGCATTCCCTATAAAGTCATGTAGTAAGCAAAACGGATAAAGTGCAAACGCTAAAATGAAATACTTCGAAGCGGTCTATGGACCAACATCAATATGGTCACGAGCAATGAATCCTGACAGATTCATTGCTCGTGACCATAGGGTAAGGTCAAGAATACAGGAAGCAGCAATGAGATATTTCAGAGGAGTCGCATTGACGGATATTACCCAAAACTGAAGACCCTAGAATTAAAACCTTTGGTTCATGATATTGTGAGATCTCAGATGAGATGGCTGAGGTAATTACTTAGAATAGCTCAGTATCTTTGCGTTTGAGAATGGATCTGTTATTGGTGACCCCTTCAGGGAGAGAATCGAAGTTATTCGGAATATCTTGAAATGCTGAAAAAAATTTTGGAAGCCGGATTTTTGCTGCTTTAGATTTAAAAAAAGGAAATGATGATTTAGCAATAACTGGGATTGCCGTGAGCAAAAGTATCGATGATTGCGGATAACGGAGGTGAATTTAAAAGAATCGTTTTATGTTTAATTCCCTCACTCGTTCAAAATTACGGTGAAAAAGATAGGTCATTGTGTATATTTACGAGTAGTATCAGACGTCAGCTTATTTTTCTAACCACAAGTTTTATCCCACTCGCATTTTTAATTTTCAGGGTCTTATGTGCGTTATATAACCGAAATATATGTGTTGAGAATCGCATTCTGATCTTGGAATATTCAAGAGTGAATTAATTTTTCCAATGCACTGTCATTGATATCTTGACATTCGTCTTCAACACCACACCTTCTCTCGGTTGCAAGCTCGGATTGTCATGTCCTTCGCTCCATAAAAGATAATTTAAATATGTTTACAAAAGTCATATTTCTTCTACATTTCAAGCCCCTATAATCTAGTTAGGCATTTTGTCATTAGATGGTTCCAAAAATCAGAAGCCCTTATTAATTAACCCAAAAATCAGAAGCCAACTATTGACTATGTGATGTGTGAGTTTCTGTTGTGGTGATTTAGACATGACGCCGCATGGCAGAAGACATCCATTGCCAAATACTTTTGAGTTGAACCCGAGCTAAAAAGATCATTACAAAGATCGAGAAGAAGGTGTAACGTATAAGTGGAATGAAATGTTAACTGGAGAGGAACGTAAGCCACCAATATGTGGAGTTTACCTGTAAAGATACTACCACCTGGCTCTGAACAACCCTGTAGGACCTGGAAATATCTAAATAGACTCCAACGTGATTTGGGAGAACCAAAGACGACATATCAAAATGGTGAATATTGCGTGATGGATTGACTATGTTCCTGCGGCGAGGAGGAGTCAAGGCGACATTTGCTGCGGTGTCCGAGAAGCCCTGTATCTTTCGTAGAGGACGACTTGATTTGTGTGACGACCGTTCCAGTCCAGGTGGCAGAATTCGGGGCGGATATTATATAGTATCTTCGATACAGTAGAAAAAATAATATTTGGGATAACTTTTGCTTACAAAGACTTCACCTGGATTAGGCTGAAGTAAGCCCCGGCCGGAGAAGGAGCCAAAAGGAGTTAAGTTAAATTCGGGAACAGTTATAGTAAATTTTAAATGATGAGCGAACCTTTTAGAAAATAAGTGCCTTTATACTTCCACATAATACTGCCTTAACAGGAAAACATTGACAATGTATGTCGTGGAATTAGGATATTATCGTTTCTAAACTCGTTCAAAATATTTAAAGTGCACACTTCTCCCTGAAGTACGTTATAAAATACCGTAATTTCATTTAGCTACCTTGAATTTTCGTTGAAACTTTTATTTACTTTATGTCCTCTTAATGTTTGTTGAAGTACTTAGATCGATTTAGTGTAAATGGTTTCCAATAATGTTACTGGCATGGTCAAATGTTTTTCCAATGATACCAACACGTTTTTAATCTTCTCCCAATTTTGTGACTACTTTCAATACACCCTTTCGCTCAAAAACATTTTATTTAAAAATAAATTATAAATTTCTTTTTTTTTTCGTTGCATTTAACCAAACCATTAGTTACCTCATTTTTTTAAAACCAATAATGACTTCATCAACAACTGACGACCTCTGTGGCCTACTAGGTACACACTTGCTATCCCCAGGTTGGACGCCTGCCGTCTGCCCGGGGATTGTGGATACGATTCCCGTTAGCACCTTTTTTTTTAAAGGGTTTTTGTCTGGTTTTCACTTTCGACCTCTAAACATATTCCTGTTTGTTGGGAAGAGATTTTCATATGGTAAAACCTGCCTGCCAGGCTGTTCTGTGTACAATGAAAGCAAAATACAATATATTTGACCAACAATTAGAGACATGCGCTCTTTAAAAAATCCAGGGGGTTTTCTTTGTAAGCGTCGTTGAACTAAACATCCTGCATAATTATTTGATCGTTATTACGAGTATCTTTATATCTGACCAAACATCAGAGATAACATTGCTGTTATGAATTACCTGATGGACAAAAACCTTTTTTTTATTAACATTCTAATATTCAATCCTGCTTTCGGACCTTCGCTCACTTGGATTTATTTGCTGGCGCTTATAAACTGCCTTTTATAAATTATTTTTTATTATTATTAGCATCAAAAAATTATCATGCGTACGTAATCATGTTATTATATCCTTAACTTGACTTTTCAACTCATTCAAATTGAGCTTGTGACGGATTACACCTAAGCTTTCTTATGTCTCGAATCTCTATTATTATGTTAAATTAGACGATTAACCTCTGCCATGCATGGTTACAGAGTTTATTTTTATAACGTTTTTGAACTGCTATAAAACGGCGGGTGTATATAAAATGTTCACTTCCTACTACTCCTTGAAACCCGTGTTATATCCATTCCTCTAATAAAAGACCGCATTAAATACCACAATACCACCCAACATGTCAATTGACAGCTGAATGTCAAAATATTAAATCTTCACTTGCAACTATTATTTATTTAATACAATGTCAAAATATGAATTAAAAGAAATTATTTCAATTTTATAATTGAATTTTTACAGCACTTATCTCATTTTATTTACAAAGGTGAAAATAATGCGACATAATTACAAATTAGAACTTTCTAAATTATTATCAACAATAATGTACTAATTGGGTGATATCTGTTTTTAGATTTTACATTATCCCCCCTTCGGACGAACTTTAGAGCGTTCCGGATATATCTGGAATATTACAATACTATTTGTATTATAATTGTGGCTTCCAACATTAGTATCTAACTCACTCATCCACGTTCTGCGAAATATTTCTACTATTTTTTTCTGAGAGGTTGAGAATAAAATATTAATTGTGTTTTTATTATAAAGGTATCCGATTGAAATCCCTTTTTTTTAAATTTAAAAGTTTATTCATTCCGAGACCTCTACGGCCGACCGAGTACGTAAGACACTTGGCTTTCGCCGGGGAATTTCGGCCTCAATTCCAGATGGTACTTAAAAAAAGTAGGTATGCTAAATGATCTCGTCTGGTGACAATACTCTCTAGACGTGTGCGACTGATGTTACTCGTACCTCTTCACGCGTGGTACGAGTAGTATATCACACTGACAACGCTTACGAATCTACTTTCACTAAAAAAAACTACTGTTTTAAACTCGAAGGTTTAATTAATGGAAACGTATACAATGTTGTTTTCCGGCAACAATCAGCAATACGTGTACGAGTATATTTGCATCGTTTATTCTGATATGTCGGTCGAAGGGCACCATAAGATTGAATGAATTGAAATTCATACCGAGATCCAACCAAACGCTGGTTTTTTTTGGTAATAATTCAATAACTTTCCCGTATGCATATTACACGTTTCTCATAAACTACTCTACAAATATAAAATTGAGGGTGGAATTATGTATGATGATTCTTTTATTTGCCCTAAGTACAAAAACTGATGAAAACTTAATTACTATTAATAATACATATTATGTTACATAATCTATCCCAGTTCCTACCAAGATTTCATGATTACTCACAATAAATTAGGATTTCATCATTCGACGTCGATCTGAAACTCTCAATAACAATAACAAAAATTAGTATTATATTTTACGAGTAGAACTCTCTAAAAAGAAACGTCCCAAAGGATGAAAAACCAGAAAACTTTTCTTGAATACTTAAGTTGAAATATTTTTGACTCACTGGACTATATGCTCAAAGTCGTCAAGACCCGTGCTAAACTTATTCTATACAGTAAAAAAATCCAATTAGTTAAAAAAAACTTCAGAGTTGTTTCCATGTGGCATAAGTGATGGCCGACGTTTTGAAAACGTTGAAGCTTTCATCCTTAGAGTTCAATAACATTACCGAATATATTAAGCACGCAAGAAGTACTCAACTAGTCATCATCAACTAATGGAACAAAGCCGTGAAAATCATCGAACATATCATATTTATTTATTAATTATTTTACTCATCTTTATTATTTTACTATCTCAGATAAACACATTTCTGTTAATTATGTCTAATTTCTTATCAATGATAATATAATCTCTCCAGTTCTTTGATTTTCCTCGAATTGAACAATGCCCGAATAATCGTTTTAACAAAATTATTCAGATTGACAACTATATGTTAATACAGATGCAGCACACATTAATGTTTCATACATTGAGATCCCACATTTTTTCTAAGTACACGCATCTCCACAGCATTTATCTCACTTATACTTTTCTTCTGCCAAGCCCAAGTTACACTTATATACGTCAAGGTGGGTAACAACACATTATTATGTATTTCCATTTTTTATTTAGCGGAATTGTTGTGTATTACATTAAGTGCTACCTTGCATCATGTCGCTACTTTTCTTTCAATGTCCCTTTCAACTCGTCCATCACATGTTAACATACTATCCAGATAAAAGAACTCATCAACCTGCTCCAGTTTTTGTAGAAATTACCTCACCCAAAATATGTCAGTCGCCTTGCCCTTGCCCCCTGAAACCATTCAACTTTTAAAGTGCTTCAGCCTCCTCAATGGTGCCTCTCTATTTTAAACGATCCATCGTCTTTTGTCTCCAACTGTATCATTGCCAACTCCTCGGTGTATTTTCACATATTATCTAGGAATTGTTGTCTTAGACTACCGAGTAATCTGCTTTCGACCGCCTTACCTCTTAGATAGTTCTAATAGCTCGACTCTCTTCAATGAGACATTCTTCCACAGGGAATATTTGACGATAATTCTAAAAGAAATAAATAAAAATAAAACATTAAATGGGATGAATAACTGAAACAGAAAATAAATATTAAAAATAAAATGTAAAATGAAACATTAAATTTTATGAATGATTTAAATAGAAAACTTCTTAATTTTATTTTTTTTAAATATACTGTACATTTCCGTATTTTAAATTATATGAATTTTATTTATATGCCAATTTATGCTTAGACCTTTAAATTATGAGAAAAAAAAAACAAATATAAATTATTTTCAAATGAAAATACCTTGTGATATAAAGGTAATCGTCGTTTTTAGTCTGAAAACTGTTGTACACAAAATGTTATATCTAGCAGTACCATAGAACTCTAATCAAAGATATATAAAAATACCTCTGAAAACTTTTCGTTCGATCTATTCGGTCACCAAGATCACCAAGATCAAATTATTAATCGGAGATATTGTGGAAAGAAAACACGGAAATGAAAATATCACGCCGATAGAAAATTGCGCAATGATGAAAAAATGTTTGCTAAACATTGCACGCAAATAAATTCATTGCTTTAAAAACATTTTCCTTATTGTTGATTTATTTACTTTTCCTAGTGAAATATCATAAATTGGCGTTAATTTTGTACGTCTATGGTCATATTCAAGCTCTCTTTATACCTTATTATTTGTAAGTAAATATGGTGTTATTCAAACGTGGTGCACGTAAATAAACGCATCTCCTTTAAATTAGTAAACGTGGTGCACGTAAATAAACTTATCTCCTTTTAAAATATTTTCCTTAATGTTGATTTATCTACTTTTCCTAGTGAAGTATCATAAATTGGTGTTGATTCGATCGTTAATTGATTGTCATATTCAATATCTCTTTATGAACACCTATTATACATCTCTTTATGAACACCTATTATACCTTATTATTAGTAAGTAAATATGGTGTAATTCAAACGTGGTGCACGTAAATAAACTCATCTCCTTTAAATTAGTAAACGTGATGCACGTAAATAAAAAAATCTCCTTTAAACTAGTAAACGTGGTGCACTTAAATAAACTCCTCTCCTTTAAATTAGTAAACGTGGTGCACGTAAATAAAATCATCTCCTTTAAAATAATATTTTTGAAATATAAACTTGTAATAAAAATATGTAATATTATGGGTCTCATTAGTTCAACTTGGGTCTCGCTGGGTCTCATTAGTTCAACTTACAGTATTTAATGATGAATATTAATTAAGTACAAATTTAACACAACAACATTGCGCTAAACGTATTATTTATATATAAAACAGAAAATGATGAAAATAATATATTTTAAAGCTCTACCCGCTGCTTGCCTTGATAACGACTACTTATAATTCAAACAAGAATATAAAATGCAAAACTCATATTTTCCATTATGCCATTAATTCAATACATAATGAAACACATTAGGTTTACATCGCAAGTCATGAATGTTTCATATAAAATTGTGGTGGTTTTATTGCATAATACAACGCTTTACTTTGTTTTATTATTTTAATCTTAATTTTAAGGTTATTTCTGATGAAAAGTTCGTATTTTCTTTACAGAAGGGGCCTCTAAATTATCTCGTGACACATTTGTTCAATCGTAACTTGAAAGTTTTTGTATTTAAATTGTGATCAGTTAATCGTTAGTTGGATGCAAAACAACAAATTTGAAGGTTAAGTTGGATTAATTCAAAATATAACAAAAAAGTTTAGTCTACACAACAGGCAAACTACAACAATTAT
Organism: Odontocerum albicorne; assembly: GCA_949825065.1. Classification (NCBI taxonomy): domain Eukaryota; kingdom Metazoa; phylum Arthropoda; class Insecta; order Trichoptera; family Odontoceridae; genus Odontocerum; species Odontocerum albicorne. Next base: position 17,613,801 of record OX463840.1, read on the forward strand.
TGCACAAAAAAGTTTAGTCTACACAACAGGCAAACTACAACAATTATTGCACAAAAAAGTTTAGTCTACACAACAGGCAAACTACAACAATTATTGCACATTAAATAATGTGACTAAATTAGCTCACATGGCTTTCATTTTTTTTTATCTACGTTTTGATTATAAACCTACATTTTTTTCCTAAATTAGGTTTAAATATTTATTTTATGTGCATTTTATAAATAATGAAACACATCTTCTAAAACATTTATCTGAAGAAGCGAATCACTATTTTTCATGTGATAGTGTGTGTAATTTTTCATAGAAAGCATTATTTGTCATTACCTTGATAACCTATATTTATTCTAAGTTTAAAGTTACGTACAGAACGCATTTTTTCCATTTACTATAAATGTAAAACATCCATCATAATACACATATGGTTTATAGAGAAACTGACAATTTTTCGTATAAAATTTAGTGGCCGATTTATCACATAAAGCTTTATTTTTTTCCATTTTACCTTGATATATTCACATTTTCCCCTGTTGTATAAAAAAGGAGATGGTTTTATTAGCCACGTGACAGAAATATCCGCCATGCCTCGCAACCCCCGAGCGCGCACGCGCCAGTGCGGCGTCCTTATCTCTCCTGGGAGCACCACTGACACCCTGACATAACATGGACGGGAGCCATAACCTCAATTCCATACCGGATTTATTCCCCCCGTACGTTTTACGTTTGTTTTGATTTTATATACTTCACATGATAAAAGCTTACACGAATTAACTTAATTTATTTTATTTTTTATGTCAATTAGGAGATGTAATTTGATAACAATGTTCATCCATGTTTCAGTAAATACGATAACCAAACAAACGCCCTTACTTTCATTTACGTTATTAATTTGACAACACGTATTTGATATTATCCGAATTATTTAATCATTTTGACTGAATATGAAACAAATATTGTAAAGAACTTCATAAATTTAAGTTTAAATAAGACTTTTTTCGAAGTGGAATTTTTGTAATAAAATATAATATTCAGTTGACATTGGCATCCATTATTTGATAGTCTTATCAGAATTTTGGCGTATTCTGAAGGCGTTTTCTTATTTTACATATTTTTATTATAAATAAAAATGCTCGTTTCATGTATTTCTTTAGAAACACGAATAATATATAAAATCTCTATTTGTAATCTCAACTGAGGGTGAAAATCGTAATAAATTCCATTCGCCCGTTATTTCCCATAGAGAAAATTTACGTTCGCTACATGTTTTCCTTCGTATCATAACTTCGACGTGCCTCATGTGTAAACGACGCATCAAGGACACAGATTTTATATCACAATTTTATAAAATTGTAAACTCGATGAATTTTATGTTTTTTTTTTAAGTCACTGTAACAGAACGATATCATTTTATGACATGAATTGTTTCATGCATCAATTATCATAAAGCAAACGTGTAATGTATGGCATCAATCTATCTCTCAAAATTTGGCAACGTTATCAACTTTTTTTCATATTCTTGTTATGAGAAAATCAGGTTCATAATGTTTTAAAACGATTGATACTTGTAATTATTTTATTTTGAAATCCATTTACTCGTTATATTTTAAAAGTATATGTTATCAAATAACATTCAAGGTAAATCAAGGTATATAGGTCGAAGCACGTTTGACGACGCTATTTTTAACAAAAAAATTATAAAGAAGGTCTCTGAAAATTGTTTCTAATTTAAAATGATTAGCGTTATTTGTTAAATTTTGTAATGTATTTTTGTAATGCAAATTTCAATAATTATCAGTTATATTTTTTCCACTCGGTGTCATGGTAAAATTTTTGTGTTGATATAGTCATATTACGAATCAAATTAACGCAATGTCTTTATTCAAACTCAGGTGTATTTTTCAAACGACTTTAAAAGCAGTTTTGGTTGAAATGTATCAAATGATCAAATCGCTGCTATTTATTATACGCATTCAATCATAAAGTCGTGTCGCGCAATACCAGTGACAGTGTTGATATGACACGACGTGGCTAAGTGCCGGTCGGAAGGGCCGCGTGGTCGGAGGGATCCCGGAGGCATGACAGTGCCACGGCACAAGACAAGCAGCGGGCAGCGGTGTAAACACTGCGGGGGCGGGGCGGGTGCCGGGTGGGCGGTGGCGGGGGCCTACCTCTCTTGGGTGTCTGGCGCGCCGGGGCCCTCGCGGCCAGCCAGCAGCCCAGCAGGAGCGCCAGGAGGCCGCCCGCCCTCATGGCTCAGAGGAAGGCCATCGCCGCCTGCACGCCTCCACTACACTGACACACGCGGATATATTCCAGCAGCGGTTCTGTAGCGGCCGCAGCACTCGGACGTGACGCGTATCGACCTGGCTCCGGGCCCGGACTGCCGCCCGCCAGGAGAGCCCCCGCTCCCGCCCCCTCGCCCCCGCCCACCCTGCGCGCGCACCTCCGCCTTACGTCACGGGCCGAGCCTCGCACCCGCTCCCCGGGCTCTCCTCACGTCACGCCGGAATGGCGCACCCCGACGTCACTCGACGAGCAGCGCGTAGCCCGGTCACCCCTTCATTAGTTGCACCCTGGCGCCCCAGCACTCCACCGTCCTGCCGCCCTGACCACTCAGCATCGTGACAAAACGAAGAAAAACTTCTCTGTGTTTACCTCTACATCTCGGACTCGAACAAATACTGCAAGGCAATTAAGGGATGCATGTTAAGTTGCATTTAATGAATGACCATTGGACGTATCTTTATATATTAATGAAGGATCATTGAATGAATCTAGCTCATTCAACATTTTTAATGAAGTATCATTGAATGTATATGAATCATTCAAAGTATTTAATAAACGATCATTGAGTGTATCTTTATCATACAACGTATTTAATCATATATTATTATTTTATGGCAAAACGATGAATATCTGTTGAAATAAAAATTTACTGGATGCACTATTTATTGAACATGCAGAATTGATGACTTGATTGCTTTAATAGGGGGGGCACTTACATTTAAAAAGTTATTTGTTTATGATTGGTTATTTTCTCTTAAATTTTTAAAAGTCCTACTTCATTCCCTCTCCATTTGATTAAAAGTAAAAAAATATAGGATAAAGGATTACTGTATAGTATGTTGAAGATGGATGCTCTAAGAAGAATTAAGAAAGGAATTTCGGTATGGTTTGGCCCATTGAATGAATGAGTTTCAAAAACTTACGAAATAAATGTATATGTGTAAGTTGAATGGATAACGAGTGAATAGTAGCGCGAGAAAAGAGGGGAAGGAAATAGTTGGAAAGAAAGCTAATTGAAGAAAAGGTAAGAGGCACATGAAATTGGTGAGCATATATGACGAGACATATGAATATGGACGAGGCGAGAGCTACATGGAGCGAAAGACGTAGAGACCTATCTTCTTAGCATAACCTAAAAGGACATGGCGTGATAGTAACATACTTATGGTATGTATAAAATAGGTCAAAAACTTGATTCATTTTCAAAATGTTGTTTTGAAAATGAGTCAAATTTTCATATGTTTGGGATATGATCTACGCATCCTACAAAAGCCTCTTAATTGGTCAACTTTGAACTATAAACTTTTACGTTACATATTAAGGTCATGTTATGGATGCAATTTTCATACTGATGTACTGTCGAGGGAATAGTTTCTTATTTCTCGGCAAGATGTTGTTAGGACAAAATTTTCGTTTGCTAACTTCATTCCAAACCTGGTGTTTATATACTCGTATATCATAATAAAAGGTAATAGGTTAGCGCAATGTTTCGGCAATAAATTTTCTAAATAGCTTAAGTAATTTTTTGGTATCATTTTAAAGATGAAACCAAATAAATAGTTTTTTTCTGTTGTGAATATTTTTTTGCTACCGTAATGGAAAACATGTAATACAAATAAAACAAAAAGATATGTACAGTGTATGGCGATAATGCAATATACGATAATGTGTATCTAAAATTATTGTTCAAAAACAATCTCATAGTGACACGAAACTCGAAGATGATGTCTGATTTGGAAGACCGATTACCATTGATGACGAACAAATCAAGGTTTCGATCGAGAATAATCCACGATCTATACAAGTTATTACACAGATACTGAAAATCGGAATCCACCGCCCACGAGAAATTGTTGCAATTTTGCGTTTGAATTTGACCTAACTTTACAAAACTCGATCCGGATAACCCAATACATTAAATTAACCCAAAAAAATATTTTCGATTTTCGATAGTACACGAAAAAACAAAAAAAGGTCCCAGTCAGGTGAAAGAATTCGTCTAGTAACAATAGTCACTAGAAGTGTACGAGAATAATATTTCAGAGTAGTACGGTGACGAACTATGAGTTACTTGCCCTTTCCAGTGGTTCTAAATCCAAAGACTCGAATCCTGGGACTGTATCACAATATTGTCTTCAACTGCCCGCATTATCAATTGGGTTATGTTGAAGGGTGCCATAGGAATGAATAAATTATTGTGATAAATTAAGACCAATTTTGGTCATGTGGCGTAGACGTAGTCTGTCACTTAGTGCTAGAGAAATTGGTGATACATCACCAAGGAAGGAAAGAAGAAAGCACTCGAAGATAACAATTTTAAGAGATCTTATCAAAATGTATATTTCCATATGATAATTGGAAGCTAAAGAACATAAATGAGTAAGCTTTATTGGTAAAACAGTTATCTAGAGTAGAGTTTGCTGGTTCAAATCCAATACGTGTAATTTACTTTCTTGATTTCCTTTACCAATTCCTATTATGTTTATTATTCTCTATACTCCGTACATATAGTAAATACAATCAAAAGCAAGGTTGTATTTAAAATATACAATAATTACATAAATACGGTGATCGGTCGTTAAATTAGAAAATATTTAAGTTAATCTTTAAAATATGTCACCTAGGAAACAGCATACTCTAATTCGGCAAAAGCTATCTAAGCAGGCAGGGCAGCACATATACCATTAAAATGAATGAAAATATAAATCTTATATCGATATCATTTTATGCCATATCTCGCCTATCAGAAATAAAAGACAGTTAGTTCTTGATAATGTCCAATAAAACTTGGGTGAAACTTCGAACATAATGAGTTAGTAGAAGTTCATATATATATATATATATATATATATATATATATATATATATATATATATATATATATATATATATATATATATATATATATATATATATATATATATATATATATATATATATATATATATATATATATATATATATATATATATATATATATATATATATATATATATATATATATATATATATATATATATATATATATATATATATATATATATATATATATATATATATATATATATATATATATATTGACGAACAATAAAAAAAAAATCTTACTATTGTTCGTCAACAGATGACATAAAGACTAAAAACGATCTTGTCTACACTAAGAATAAAAAAATAAAATGATATATAGAGATGAATCTATGGTATAATGAGGAATGTTGCCTAGGCATAAAGTGAGCGCTTAACTCAGCCTTCAAAGGTGGTCATAAGCCCACAAAATACCAATTAAAATAGATACCGTCTCCTGTATATCCAAAACAGAGAACAATGTTACTAAAGAGTCATCCATGCCAATAAACAATACTGTAAGGATCCTGCTGAGGGATCTCCAAGTAGATCTGATGTCAGAATCCAGCATTAACATCCATTTACAGTTCGCGAAGTAACTGAAAACCTAAAATATATATATATATATATATATATATATATATATATATATATATATATATATATATACTATATATATATATATATATATATATATATATATATATATATATATATATATATATATATATATATATATATATATATATATATATATATATATATATACTCGTATATGTCTCAAACGGAAGGTGTTCTACCAATACATCTTACCAATACTGACAATTTGATGCGAAACTTGGGATCTTTCTGTACGAACGATACAAAAGCTTTAGACAACACAATATAGCATGAAAGGGTGCATGCTAAATTATACCAGAAGAGACCCCAAACGTAATGAGTTGATACGCGCCCAAGCAAAAGTTGATGATGTTTTATCGAACCACCTTTCTTCATCTTACTTACAACATCAATTTTATTCATGCATTCAGTTCTGAGGTCTTCATTCTACTTTCTTTCAAACATAGACACTCCACAAATATTTCAAACATAAATACTCCAAAACCTGCATACAGAAGTCCACATACATTTACTTCACTCATTCTTAGACCTCTCCCATCATCTTCTAAATCGCGCACACGTGAGTATATGTATAAATTAAACAAGGTGATAACTCACATCCCTGTTTTACACCTTTCGTAATTTTAAATAATTCAGAGAGTTCTCCATTTTTTCTTACATATGAACTACTGTCTTCATACAGCGAGTCAATTGCTATAAGACTATCCACTCCATAGACCAATCGAGTAAGCCCAGTATATTTGCCGGATCCATCTCAAATAGACGGTTTACCCTATGAGACCATGACGACCTCAGTAGTTAGAAGAAAGCGTTTTAAAGAATGTTGACTTAGGCAGTGGCTGACGTTTCGGGGTCATTTAATTTTTACTTATATCAGGCACCATAACAGTTATTTTTTACAAATAAAAAACTGAAATTAGTTGAGATATTCAAGTTTCGTTGAAATAAACTCGAAAAAGCCAATTTCAAAATATAAGTTGTGTAACTCATTTTCGTAATTTTTTTTATTAATGTACTTTTGATTTAATACTGTATGCTGTATGTGATTACAAATATTCTATTTTTTAAGTTGTTTTTTGAAGTGTTTGTTAGTAAATATTGTTATGGATTGAAAATGCCACTTAAGTTTTTCATTCGTTCGTGTGGTACCTCTCAAGATATCCGGATTGATGACGGGACACATTGAAGAGCAAAGTAGAGAGAAAATATTGTCTTCGACCTAGTGATTAAGGCTTAGAACTTTAGGCTAAGAACCACGAGGGTAAGCATGTTACTCATAGTTGACACATGGGCAGGCCACAAAACTCGTTCACATTTAGTGAGTGCGAGTATTGTTACCAGACGAACTCTTTGACCGGACTGGTATTCTATGTTTTTTATACCATCGGGAATCGAACTTTGAATCCCCGGGTGGAAGTCAACCATCTTATCGATTTAGTCACAGAGATCGTCAGCACACTTAAAGTGTTCGTATACAAGTTTTATAGTATATCGCAAAAAAATCACCTTTTTTATTTTATTAAAATATCCCTTACAGAAAATTAATAAAGAAATACTCAAAACAGATTATTATAAACAATGAATAAAATCGCAATTAAAGTGCTTTTTATGAACAGTTTATTAATGTTATTAGGTCAGTAAAAATGCTATAATTTATGTAGATAAAGAGAGAGAAAAAATACTAATTTGTCTGTTGATCTAGCCACCATCTTCCTATACTCTAACTGCTTAGTACTAAATATGTTCACATTTGAGTAAGTCATTATATAGAATTATTGACCCATTCTCACTAGAAGCTGGTGTAATTTCTAAACGTAGTTACGCTGAACAAAGTAGGTTAAGAAGCTGCGAAGGTATACTTAATCATTTCCTTCCACAGTCACAGGTGAGTTCAAAAAAACATTCATGATTTTATGGAATAACACGAGATCAAATGTTCGTCTATGAGTCTCGAATAATGGAAGATCCAAAAAAACAATGTATCACAATACGGCCCAATAATATTGAAGGATCATCTTACGAGTACATATAATTATTAGTTATTAAAAAATATATACGACGCTGAGGGATAGTTAAATATTTTGAGAATCAAACGTGGACGGGAAAAATTATTGAAATGAGCCATGACGAATACTGTAAAAATGCGTGCGCCGCGCTGAGCAGAACATATTAAGTGACAATGTGTGTTACAATACGGAATAAAGTGGTTAGGAATTATTGTGAACTTAGTGTTGATGTATGAAGTAAGAGCATTTAGATATAGTTTGGGCATATAGAACGAATGAATGACCAAATAATAACAAAACAATTATACAGTGCAAATATGAGTGAGTAGAAGGCGTGATAAATAAATGACAAAAAAAGTATGCTTAGACCAATTGAATAATATTTTGAAAGAAGGAAATGTCGAAAGTTAGATAAATCGTTGGAGTTTTATGAGAAGGTGTATGGATTTAGAAGAAACGAAAGTTTGGCACCCTGTCCTCTCTGCCTACCCCGACAGCGAAATGGCGTGATGGAATGTTTGTATATATTTTTAATAAATAAAAAAGAAAATAAACAAGTCAGCGCTTTGTACGACGATAATTCAATAAGAATGGCGCTGGATATGGCCCAGAACATTTTCAGATCGAGCGTACATGGGGGGCGGAATGAGAAGCACCCGGGGTAGAAGCCCCGCTACCATGGTGAGCCCCATCGGGGTGGAACAGAGCAACTTTAAATAATCATCTTAATTATCAGCCTGATTGTCTATAGTCTACAGCAGTGCCCCCGAGTGCGATTCGGATATTGAATACTACCCCAATTTATATATTATATATAACATCCCTTCGAGTTATATTTTTTTCTTTTTGCCGGCTCCTTTCTGCGAATTTTATTTTTAGAACACCGCGTAGCTCGATTTCTTACCTACCTGACTGTTCGGTTGGAATCATAGGTTAATGAAATGTGAATATGCTGATTATTTAGGTTCATTATATAGGTATTAATGTTTATGATTTATTCCTTACGTGCGTCGCCGAGAAATTATATTATTTGTAACAACCAAAAATTCTACGGTTTAAAATAAATGATTATTTTTATTAGATACTAGCTGTACCCGCCCACGCGTTGCTGTGGCTCAGTCTGGTTAAATGGAAAAGAAAGAAAAGAAAAAGCATACGTTTCTAATATCTTTAATTTCCCAATGTTTGTGGGTATACAATATTTTTGACGTCTTTCAGCCACTCTCAGCCTGTCGCGTTCATTCTGTTGAGAACGAAGCAGATCTGAAGTTGCAGAGTGCGATCGCCGTGTTCGCAACCGTCCATCCTCAAGTCTGGCTGCACGTCACTCTGCTGCTTCCCCGGCATTTTGATGAACTAAAGCAGATCGATTGCACTGAAAAAGAAGAAAGAAAGTTATAACAAAAACATATAAAATTGCGAAACATTAAAAAAGGAACTGAATAATATTGTTAAGTTCGTAGACGTCTTTATTCTTGGCGGCAAGAATATCTCGTTCACTCAGCCAATCGTGATTCTTATAATTGATTTGAATATAGGGAAATACTTTTTCAACCAATTCTTCTTTTGACGTCACTAAATTGCACAAGTTATAAGAAAATCAAATTCGTCCTGAGGTCATATCAACCTGCACCTTTCCGTTCCCAATTTCCAGCAATTGATGTGAGAATATCTCAGCTGATCGATCGTTTTGCAGCTGGACACGCATTTTTCAAATATTTGTCCAATAGGAGTATTGTTAAAGGAAATATTTGTCAAATAGGAGTATTGTTAAGGAAATACAGAGATATTTGGAACTAATTAAATGCTAAGCAAAGTGAGAGATTATTGGAATTAATTAAATGTTAAGAAAAGACATTGCAAACTACGCACGAATTTAATTTGGATGTGACATGTTGCACGCGTCATTAATGAACAATAAATATCGATTCTAATAAATGGCAAGTTATTTAGGTAAATACATTACAAAAAACTAACAATAATGACAAATTAATACATCTTGTTACAAATTAGCAAAAATTTGGCAGTTTCTTAAAATCAAATTTGACATTTGTCAAAAGTTAGTTGTATGAAACACGTGAAACTTTTAATAATTCAAATCTATAAAACATACACAGATACATACCATGAAATTAAATGAAAATCAATCGATACAGTTTATTCACTGGTAATTGTACTGAAAAATAATAAAAAACAGTTTAAAAACACAGGATCAACATTATTACTACGCGACGCTACGAAATGGCAGATAAAAATTTAGTATATTTTTGCGTCGTAGCACGCTGATGGCGCTATTTTTCAATAAACGTATTTGAAATTTTAATATTTAAATATTTAATATTTATTATTAAATATTTAATATTTTATTATTTAATATTCAAAATCAAAATGGAACTGTCAAAATTAAAAACCGATGTGAATAACTTTCGGAGATCGGAGATTTTTAATTAACGATTATTTACATTTTTATTTATATAGATATTTAATATTTATTATTAAATTATTTAATATTTATTTATTGAATATTTAATATTAATTCCGAAACGTTGAAAATGCAATGTGACATAACTGTCAAGTTTAGTTCGCATGTGTCACTGCAAGAGGCGCAAACGTTACTTTTTCTGATTTATAAACTTTTTTATATACAATTGTATATAAATAAAAATATATCAAAATTTCAAAGCGATCGGTGAAGAACTTTCGGAGATTAGAGATTTTTAATACACGAACATTTACATTTTTATTTATATAGATAAAGATAATTAATTATAATATAATTAATTAATAATATAATAAAATAATATTTTTTATACTATATTATTAATAATATAATTAAAATAATAAAGTAATAAATAATTAAATAATTATTTTAAAATATTTAATTTAATTATTAATAATAATATAAAAATATTAATACATTTAATATTAAAAAACATAAATTTAATTTTATTAAGTGTATTATATTATTATTAAACTTATTATTTATTACTGTTTATTATTAAAAATTTAAAAAATAATATTTTTTTATTGAATTAAGAGAGATTTTCTTGAATTAAATTCCACAGAACCATTTCCTAATCCTAAAAAAAATCAATAAAAATCGTTAACAAATGGAAAAAAAGCAATGCATAAAATCAAGGAGCTAAGAAGTTTAACTTTTACCGCGCAAGAGTCTCGCGCATCTGTTTTTTTTATACATATAAATTATATTTATTTTAGAGATCCTCCTGATATTTCATTATAACCCACAGGTTGTGAAACGATACTCGAAATATTTCAAAACAGATAAAATGTTAGTTGGATAGTTTTTACAAATTTAATATTAGTTCTGCCAAATATATTTCCTGCGCTTACGCTATTAAGTCTAGATTCAGCCATATTTAGATTTTTTTCAAGCTGCTATGACACAATGGAACTTATCCTTATTAACACAAATGTCATTTTGATGCATCTCGATTCTAATCTATTTTTCGTCTGTAATAAATATTATATATCGTAGAATTATTGTTTAAAAGGAAATATTTAATATTATTTAATATTCAAAATCAAAATGGAACTGTAATATTTAATATTAATTCCGAAACGTCGAAAATGCAATGTGACATAACTGTCAAGTTTAGTTTGAATTTGTCGCTGCATGAGGCGCAAACGTATTTTTTTCTGATTTATAAACTTTTTATATACACCGGTATATAAATAAAAATATATAAACATTTTTGTATACGAATGCAACCTTTTGTCAAAATTTAAAAGCGATCGGTAGAGAACTTTCGGAGATTAGAGATTTTTTATTTACGAACATTTACATTTTTATTTATATAGATATTCAAAATCAAAATGGAACTGTAATATTTAATATTAATTCCGAAACGTCGAAAATGCAATGTGACATAACTGTCAAGTTTAGTTTGCGCTTGTCGCTGCAGGAGGCTCAAACGTTATTTTTTCTGATTCATACATTTTTTTATATACACCGGTATATAAATAAAAATATATAAACACTTTTGTATACGAATGCAACCTTTTGTCAAAATTTCAAAGCGATCGGTGAAGAACTTTCGGAGATTACAGATTTTTAATATACGAACATTTACATTTTTATGTATATAGATAATAATAGTCACGGTCGTCGTTGTACCCTTCAATTGTATGCTGAGAGTACAATTTGGAATATTTGCATTTGGCTAAGTTTGTCGTTGTACCCTTCAATTGTGTACTGAGAATACGATTTTTGAATAGTTACATTTGGTTAAGTTTGCTGTTATTCCCTTATGTTGCACGAATATACTGAAAGTATGATTTGGAATAATAACATTTCGTAAAGTTTGTTGTTATATCTTTTAATTGTATACTTAGAGTAAGATTTGGAAAATAACATTTGGTTAAGTTTGTTGTTATATCCTTTAATTGTATACTGAGAGGAGGATTTGGAATAGTTAAATTTGGTTAAATTAGTCTTAAAAGAAAAACTAAATAAAAATAGTTACATTTAATTTGTCGTTTTCTCTTCAATTACATACTGAGAGTAGGATTTGGAATAGGTACATTAGGAGCGCCCTTAGAGAAAGTTTGCCCTCTAAACGTCACTATATAAATGACCTTTTATTATTATATTATTATTATTGGTTAAGTTTGTCGTTTAATAATAGGATTGGGATTAATTACATTTGATTAATTTTATTTCAACCCGGGTATTTCAGGTTTGATTCGTAATGATGACCAAACGACCTCTGTGGCCTAGTTGTTAAGATGCTTGTCTCGCTGCCTGGACGTTACGGATACAATTCCCGTTGAAACCCAGATTTGTTTAAAAAGGGATCCCTTTCTGATATTCACTTAAGGCCTCTTTAATATCTTTCTAGTTGGCTGGAAGATATTTCCAAATGGCATTAAGCACGCCAGGTTGTACTGTGTACAACGACGAAAGTGTAATACAATACAATACAAACAGATTCAAATTATTACATATTTTTTTATTCGTATAGTTAGCCGTTCTTCAAATCGTTATCTAAATTGTTAATTCGGACATAATCGTTTTGAAGAACGTGACAGGGAGACGATATCATCTTCGGTTCTATAAATCGAGTCTTCGGATTTAGAACCACTGAAGTAGGCACCGAACTCAATGTTCATAATTGCACTTGTTGGGAATACGTGAAATGGCAAAAAAAATACGTGAAGAGCAAAAACACTCGCATACGTCTAGCGCGTGTGAGAACATTTACCAGACAGCCTCCATGGCTTAGTTGATAATATGCTTTCAGTTGCTGGTTCAATTCCCATTGTTACTCGTTTTTTTAAAGAGTTTCATTTTGGTATGTACCTTTTGCTTCTTTAACATCTGGCTGTTTGGAAAATTTACCACATAGCAATAAGCTCACCAGGTGGACTAAATTACCATATAAGTGTTGATATATAATACAATGCTAGGACTCTGCTTGATTGGAAGAAATTGCTCTCTCTCTCTCTCTCTCATACACTCTCTCAAAGCTGCTTAGACACATGTTATTAATGATTGAAAATTATTAGATATTGTATTATTTGTCAAACCAATTAACCAAAATTAATTCATGCTGTTTTTAAAGATGCAATAAAGCAATGAAATTGGCGATATCAAAAACACTGGCACTTGATTGGTTATAATCTCAGATATTTAGACATTTAAAACTGACTTCACTTACAAAAATGAGCCCATTTATTCTTCCCAGATTGTTTACATGTTCATATTTAAAAAAATACTATGAATCATATTGATAGTTTAGGCCTTAGGGCATCATGAGATGACAATTTCACGGATGTGTGTCATGCGATTTCTAACTAACATATCTAATTCAATCTGTCTCTGAGATGAAAACACTAACATAACATAATATAGATTAGTATTTTAAGATTAAGAAAAAGTCAATAATACTACTAAGATCTTGTGGACCTTGAATATACTCGTACAATATAATGCCTACTGCACTTATAGTTCTTCAACACTGGATGTTCTTTGTTTTACAACTATAATATTAAGTGTTTTTTTTTATTTTCAGGTAACTAAACCTGATATACAGAAGGGAAGATTTACCTGAACTCCTTTTCTTGTTTGCTTGTCCTTATCCCCTTCACAAAGTTTCTATTTTTCAGCTATTGGGGAAGTGAGGCTCATTGTTAGGAGTATATTTATTTTTTCATAAAAGACGGGTGAGAAGTTTGGGATTTATCCAAAAGGGAAATAAGGCGCGAAATTGATTGTTACGAGCGGAAAAAACAAACGTACTTCCCCTTGTTCTGATTTTGACGGGTAAAATAATGACGCATAAAATCGAGTCCGAGCGTGACGCAGTTGTAATTAGGACAGGGAATGATGCAATCATCCGTTGTTTCTGGAAGATTCTATTCCAAAACGCGCGGTATAAAGAATTTCATCTAGCACCGAGCAATTGCGTCACTTATAATAAATAATCAAATGCAAGGGCTTGATTGGTCAAATTACGGCCCGACCAAAGATTTGACGAATCAGGACATCGCTTACAAATATGATCGACGGGCGAAATGGCATCACGTGCGGATGGACAGGTGAGGCGGCGAGAAGGTCGGCGGATCATTACGAGCGGTACCGTGAGTAGGACTGGTTCTGTGATTGAGACAGATCCCGGTCGGGGGAATACGAATTAATAATTAATTAATTCGTTCAAGTTATCGGTCAGTTACCTTGTGTTCCGAGTTATAATATCCTGTTGGGAAATACGAATTAATAATTAGTTTTTTTGTGAAAGTTCTTCTCGCACTTCCATCCAGACTTGACGCGGGGATCCATCTGCGGAATAGTATTTCCAAAGAAATAATCTTGGATTATTATTGGCTCCATCGGGCGTGAAGCAAGTAAAGTTTCGAGAAACTAAGAAAAGCGGTTCTTTAAATAACTGCGGGTCGGAAATCGTTCTCCCAGGCCGAAGGCCAAGGAAGAAGTTTGGAATCGGCGCAGCGCGAAGCTTCAAAGGACGCTTGCGGCATCATCATCATCAGAGTCATCGTTCCGGTTTCGTTTTCGGGAGAAATCTTCTGGTTCCTCCACAGTTCCGAGAGTATAGACATTACGCGTATCGTTCCTTATCGATATTCATGGTATTGTGGGGTGAGTGATCTCTTTTTATTGTAACCTATCATTGTGGATTTCTCCTTACCTCATAACCTTTATGTTTGTGCTGAATATTGAGCGGGAATCGGTCTTTAATGCAAGCCCAAGTTATTAGTCTGCCTACTTCGATATTTTTGTAGTATAAATAATTTTTTCTCGGCATTATTGCGGAGTTTTTTTTTTATTAAGATCTCATTGGATTAAACGGAGTATTATTATAAATTCATGTCTTTATTTTGTTGTTCCCCTTGTCCCGGAGATAATATCTTGGAAGCATGGTACAAATTATTATTGAGCCCATCGCGATCTGAGACGAAAGAGTACTTGTTCAGTATTTTCTCCATATGCCGCTGAGACCCGGGTAAGTTTTATTGAGAGAGAAATAGTGTCAGAAGTGTTTAAACTATTGCTTTATTGTTGCATGGAGGCAACGCTCTCTATTAATTTCGTAAATATAGGTATAAGTCTAACAATGTCGCCCGTACGTGGGGCTATTTTAGAAAAATGCTGGCTTCCAGGGTATTTGACTGAGTGACGGGGTTATAAAGTGTATAAAAATATAATTTGTTCCTTTTTCAGAAAATTTAGCGCGAAATTCGTAAGACAAGCTTAGGTCTCCATTTTGTTGTTCGAGAAGCGTCTGTGGTTAAGGTGGTTGCGAATAATCAGGAGTATAGTTTTGCCGCGTAAAATGTTTAGATACGCATTGAGCGATAGTTTAATTCAAACGAAATAAGCGACTGAATAAATAAAAGAGTGCCTAGTTAATTGTGGTTAGAGAAGTGATTAGTGGTTACGTTCGTGAAGTATTCCAGTGTTTTTGGAATTTCAAGACCATTTGTTTGAAACCAATCTCGCCTTATAGCTTGCGCGGGGATAGGCAAGAGGAGAGTGCGTATAACTTACAGTAGTGCGGTTTGCGTCGCTGTTGATGCGGTAAAGGGAAATAGTGTTACTACATTTAGATAAAATCACTTGGTGCTTATACTCAATTGTTTTCGGAACAAATCTTTGTAATATAAGAGAGTGAATAATATTGAATTGAATTACTTTGAGATTTAAGTTGTAGATTCGTAGCAAGCGGTGTGGTGGAAGTGTGTTTTAGGAAATTTGATAATAATACATATTGGTTATAATTGCTAGTTCTTAATTTCGGAACATTTCAACTAAGGGGGGGTTTGTGTTAAATTAAAGTTACGTTTTAGTTAGATTCTTGTTCCGGTTAAACGGTGTAGTTAAAGCATTGTTTAACAAGGTGAAGTAAGATTTCGTTGGGTATAAATTTTGATACCTACTGTTACGAATAGGATTGAAAATGGATATCGCAATGGATCCAATAGTTAATATAATGAAAGCCACGAAAGAGAGGCTAATCGGGGAATTAATTAAAAGGGGATTAGTTCCTAGTAATAATTTTTACGAGTTGCGGCTTCAGGCCTCTTTGTTTAACAAGTGTATTGTATCATCGTCATCGGAGGCGGTCGCCTTACCAGTTAGGTGCGTGCCTTACCGGAATCTTATGAGAGCTCCGCAGTTTCTGGAGACAACGGATCCTGGGGTTACCGCTTCAGAAGCCCTAGCACCAGTGCCATTGGCAAGTTCATCTCCATATACTGGAGGTAGAGTGGCGAGTTCGGGTATTCCACGTTCGTCTCCACAAGGGAATTTAAATTCTTCTGTTTGGCCGATAGAGGCTTGTACCGGAGGAGGTTGCGTAAGAGAATTTTTGTCGCGTATAGAGGAGTTGGAAAGGCGGTGTTCGGCCTTAGAGCTGATGAATAGGAATAAGGGAAGGTTTCCTCGTCCTGCTCCCTTCGTCTCGAGAACAGATGCTCGTTTGGCACCAGTCTCTCGTACCTCGAATACTCGAGATTCGTTTGAACGAAGGTGTTTTCGGTGCAATCTTCCAAATCATCAGGCGCGCAATTGCCCCGGGCAGCCGCGTAACCGAAAGAAACCTGTACGGACGGCTGACGATCTTCGTAGGGCTAGAGCCAGCCCAGCGCGTCCGTTGGTCATATTACCCGATATGTCTGGGCCACCTCCAGATGTTAAGTTTCCAAAAGACCGGGTGGGCACCAACCCGTATTAAGTACGTCGGAGTTACCGGATTTGTCGCATTACTCAGCGACCGGGAGAGTTTTCCTTTTTTGTAAAAGGCTTGATTGAGATTACGAGTTCAGGGGAAGAGCGGCCCTACCTACGTTGTAGTATTCAAGATTTGCCGTTTTCGGCTTGGCTCGATTTGAGTGCGTTAGTGGACGCAGTAGCTGATCAGCAGTTCGTCGTCTCGCGTCGTACTGACAAATTGATACCGTTAGACCGCGAGGCGCAGATTACTTCTTCAATTCCGTTGCCATTGAGATCGGCTTTGTTTCCGCTAAGATAGAACCACCTTCACCGCAGATTATTCTCTTGTGCAGTTCGTCGTCTCGCGTCGTGCGGACAAATTGATACCGTCCGTCCGCGAGGCGCGGCATACTTTTTCAATTCCGTTGCAATTGCGATTCAATCCTCTTTAACATTGTATTACTTTAATGTATTAAGTAAGTCGGAGTTAGCAGATTTGTCGCATTACACAGCGACCGGGAGAGTATCTTTTTCTTGTAAGGGGTTAGGTTGAGACTACAGGTTCAGGGGACAAGCGGCCCTTCCAGCACGATAGTATTCAAGATTTGCCGTTAGGCCTTGGCTCGATTCGAGTGCGTCAGTGGACGCAGTAGCTAATGAGCATTTTGTAATCTCACGTTTGTCCTGACCAATTGTTCCGGCAGGCCGTGAGACGCAGAACGTATATTCGGTTCCGTTCTCTTCGCAGTTGAATTTCTTTTACCATTGAGAGTAGTAGCCATCGAGAATTAGTTCCGTTTCGTATACGGTGATAGAGCGTTTGGCATGGTGTAGGTAATTGAATCACGTTGTCTCACGTTGTCTTGACCCATCGTTGCAAATGATATACCAAGCATCCGTGGTCTCGATCCGCTGTCGCCTGAAGTAGGCAGTAAGCCGTCGTCGCACGAGAAGGGATGCGCACGCTTAGGTTAGATCCAGTCCGGTGTCCACTATTTAGTGACCCGATGGAGTATAAGAAGGTTAATAGCATATGGAGTAGTGATAGGCTCATCGGTGCCTAATTGGGAGTCATTCATGGTCGGGAAAGTACAGGTTCTTAAATTAAATTTTCGTTATATTCTTGTTGATGTTTAAATCATACCTTGAAAGTATGCACTGTCGGATTCTTTGATGAATGGCAGTAGAGTTTTTTTTTTATAAATAACATCACCAGCGAGAATTCATAATTCCGCTAGGGTGATTAAACTGTGAGCTAGTCGTGAGGCAATCTCGTATGGAGTCATGTCCATATGTTCTATGTACGGGTTTGGTACTCTTCCCCGTGATTAGTGTGGTTATTATTTTTAAAGAGTATCTGGCGCTCAGAGCCTGGGCCTGGACCATGAGTGACGGAATGCTGAGAGCCTCGAGTAGAGTGTACTAAATTTCTTGTGTACTGAGGGGTAGGCTTCCTTCAGTATCGGGTGTTCATAAGGTTGAACATTGCTTTAGTGCAAGACCCGTGGAGGATGGGTGCTGTTTATAAACTACCTTCGGATGATAATCCGTAGGGTAACGAATCTGTATAGTATACAGAATTTCTTATGTACTGAGGGGTAGGCTTCCTTCAGTATCGGGTGTTCATAAGGTTGAACATTGCTTTAGTGCAAGACCCATTGAGGATGGTTGATGTTTGAAAATTACCTTCGGATAATAGTCCGTATGGTAAAGAATCTGTAGAATCTACAGGAATACAATTGAAGGGAGGGGTTGGCTTCCTTCCGTGTTGGATGTTCTTAAGGTTGAACCTTAATCTAGTCACACTTCCATTGAAAATAGTTGCTTGAAACATTGGAAAACCTTGTTAGGCTAGTTGCTCGTTCTAATGGAAATGGAGATGGAGTCACCTCGCTACAAGGATTCTCAAGGAGTTAGAAAATTGTTATTAGTTCGGTGATTGCATATCTGAGTTATTGGCTTGGGCTGTTGGACCCGAGGATTTAAGGAAATTGGAGCTGCTCCTAGTAATTTTTTTTTGGAGAATAGTAGTATCCTGCATCGGTGGTACGGATGGTTAATACTGGTGTAACCAGTTCATGGGATTATTGCCTTATAGAGAGGAATGGCATCGCTGGATGAGAGCCGGGGATTTACTGTTCTGTTTTGTTATAGCACTATATTGAGAAGTTTAGATCTGTTGCCTTGTAGGTTGGCTCACATTCTCTGTGTGGAAGTAGTCTTTGTTCCTTTCAGTAATTCGTTACGTACTATGGGTTTTCTTTTCGGGTGGTTAACTGTGAACCACCCCTCATCGAAGAGTTTGTTGTCTCGCATAAGGAAATAGATCTGTTCGGAGTTTTGTTTTTTTTTCCATTCCTATTTACGGCATAGCGTATTAATATTATGTGTTTTTGTTTTTGTGTTTATTTTCCTTTGGTTTCCTTTTTCTCCTTCCCTAATAATTGTGATTAAATTATTTTTCTTCAAGGCTTACGGACGGCCTATAATACATCCAGTAAAAGGCTTACGGATGGCCTATATCCATCCAGTATTTTGTTTTGTATTAATTTTTATTTTTATGTGTAATATCATTCTTTTGCAAGGCTTACGGACGGCCTAAATACATCCAGCCAAGGGTTTACGGATGGCCTGTATACATCCAGCAAGAGGTTTACGGATGGCCGGTATACATCCAGCAAGAGGTTTACGGATGGCCGGTATACATCCAGCAAGAGGTTTACGGATGGCCGGTATACATCCAGCAAGAGGTTTACGGATGGCCGGTACACATCCAGTATTTTGTCTGTATTATTAATTTGTTTTGTATTAAATGTTGTGTTTAAAATCATTCGTTTTAAGGTTTACGGATGGCCTAATACATCCAGCAAGAGGCTTACGGATGGCCGGTACACATCCAGTATTTTGTCTGTATTATTATTTTTTTTTGTATTCATCTTCCTTCTCGTGCTCAAGGTAGCATGCAGAGGCCCTGAACTGCCTCTAGGAGTTCGGGTTGAGAGAGGCTGGCCTCTCGACCGGTTAATATCTTGGTGAGGGCCTTTTGGTGCATCAGCGATGTATTGAATTGTCTCCACCACGGGCGTCATGAACCCGCATTAGCAGAGTTGCCGCTCCAGCATGTTCTGGTGGGCACGCGCTTCTGGCTTGGAAGGGTTCGATTGGTGCAACCGCGTGTTCTGACCCTCAGATCCTGGTTATCCTCAGGCGTCATATGCGGATTCGCGTGATTCTTGGTTCCGGTCTGGGGGCCGGGGGACGTGTCTTGCTGAAGATCGGGCCTAACCGCGAGTGTTTCAATAACATTGTTTATTCTTTTCAGAGAGAGAATAGGAATGGATTAAAATTGCAGGGAGAGGGTTAGGTGTGAGCCTTGTGGTAGGACAGTCGTTGAACAGCCGGTTCTGCTTCGTTCTAGCTATGTTAGATTTCCTAATAGTTTAGAAGGGTTCTTTTAAAATTCCGTCTCGAAAGAGTTTTCGGTCCTTATCTGATTATATTGGCTTGCGTAACAATTACCACTTATTATACCAAGTAGGCGGACTTCAGGGATTATAGAAATGTGTAATGCAGTCCTTACCGTAAGGGCTGGATTTGGGCTTGTATTGATTGATCTCTGTTCACAGTGAGGGGGAGAGGTTGACAGTGGAGGAGTAGAGTCACCCGTATAGAACCTGTAAGTGTATAATTAAACAAGTGCCCCATAAGTGATATCTTTAAAATTAGCCGTGGGGAAGGCTACAGTGTTTAGTGAGAGGATGAATGGTGATTAACTAATTTGGTTGTAAACCTTTTCTCAGCATGATGTCCTGAGAGGAGGGGTGGGTGAATTATCTATTAACGGTCTACCTTTTTGTGATATAGGGTGACCATGTTTAATATAATTTTGTTTTTTTTTTTGTTTTTTTTTCCTTTTATTGTTTCTGCTCTGTACTTTGAGGTATCACCAGCCGGGCTTTATGTAAATCATTATCTCCTTGTTATTATTGACGGCCTACCTTTTTGTGATATAGGGTGACCATGTATAATATAATTTTGTTTTTTTTATTTATTGTGGATTCCTTTTTGTTGTTTCTGCTCTGTACTTTGATGTATCACCAGCCGGGCTTATGTAAACATCATTATCTCCTTGTTATTATTGACGGCTTACCTTTTGGTGATATAGGGTGACCATGTATAATATCATTTTGTTTTTTTATTTTTTTTAATGTGGATTCCTTTTGTTTTGTTTCTGACCTACCCTTTGATGTATCACAAGCCGTGCTTATGTAAAATCATTATCTATTTGTTCTTAGGGACGGCCTACCTTTAGTGATATAGGGTGACCATCCATAGTACTTTATGTTATTTTAATTTTATTTGAAATTCTTTTGTTTGTATCTGATCACCTTTGAAGTATCCGGTGACCATGCCCCAGGTGAATTTGTCTATAATCTATTGTCTTTGTTTTTTTGGTTGTTTTATTGGTTTTGTTATTAAAATTATTTTAGGAATTGTACTCCCGGTATTATGCAATTGTTTCAGTGCTGGTTGCCCTGTGGTTAAACCAGTATTGGAAAGATAATCTTCTGTACTATTGTAAGGAGTTACCGGAGGATTGTTCCGTGCTCCTTAGTATAAGGTTATGGGCTATAGTAGATTCAGTAGTGTGTTGTCATCGCAAGGTTTCCGTGGTTTCCTTGCGGCTAGGTTCCCTTACACCAATTAGGGGTGTCCTGCAGGCAAATGCTGACAACCGGTAAATCGGCCACGAGACCGTATCCAGTAGGGGGGACATACACCCCTTGCTCCTTGTAATTGCCTACAGCTGATGTGTCTATACTCTGGGAATGATAATTTTTTTTTTGTTGTTTTTTTTGTTTTCTTTTATAACATAAGATGGAGTGTTAGGAGTATATTTATTTTTTCATAAAAGACGGGTGAGAAGTTTGGGATTTATCCAAAAGGGAAATAAGGCGCGAAATTGATTGTTACGAGCGGAAAAAACAAACGTACTTCCCCTTGTTCTGATTTTGACGGGTAAAATAATGACGCATAAAATCGAGTCCGAGCGTGACGCAGTTGTAATTAGGACAGGGAATGATGCAATCATCCGTTGTTTCTGGAAGATTCTATTCCAAAACGCGCGGTATAAAGAATTTCATCTAGCACCGAGCAATTGCGTCACTTATAATAAATAATCAAATGCAAGGGCTTGATTGGTCAAATTACGGCCCGACCAAAGATTTGACGAATCAGGACATCGCTTACAAATATGATCGACGGGCGAAATGGCATCACGTGCGGATGGACAGGTGAGGCGGCGAGAAGGTCGGCGGATCATTACGAGCGGTACCGTGAGTAGGACTGGTTCTGTGATTGAGACAGATCCCGGTCGGGGGAATACGAATTAATAATTAATTAATTCGTTCAAGTTATCGGTCAGTTACCTTGTGTTCCGAGTTATAATATCCTGTTGGGAAATACGAATTAATAATTAGTTTTTTTGTGAAAGTTCTTCTCGCACTTCCATCCAGACTTGACGCGGGGATCCATCTGCGGAATAGTATTTCCAAAGAAATAATCTTGGATTATTATTGGCTCCATCGGGCGTGAAGCAAGTAAAGTTTCGAGAAACTAAGAAAAGCGGTTCTTTAAATAACTGCGGGTCGGAAATCGTTCTCCCAGGCCGAAGGCCAAGGAAGAAGTTTGGAATCGGCGCAGCGCGAAGCTTCAAAGGACGCTTGCGGCATCATCATCATCAGAGTCATCGTTCCGGTTTCGTTTTCGGGAGAAATCTTCTGGTTCCTCCACAGTTCCGAGAGTATAGACATTACGCGTATCGTTCCTTATCGATATTCATGGTATTGTGGGGTGAGTGATCTCTTTTTATTGTAACCTATCATTGTGGATTTCTCCTTACCTCATAACCTTTATGTTTGTGCTGAATATTGAGCGGGAATCGGTCTTTAATGCAAGCCCAAGTTATTAGTCTGCCTACTTCGATATTTTTGTAGTATAAATAATTTTTTCTCGGCATTATTGCGGAGTTTTTTTTTTATTAAGATCTCATTGGATTAAACGGAGTATTATTATAAATTCATGTCTTTATTTTGTTGTTCCCCTTGTCCCGGAGATAATATCTTGGAAGCATGGTACAAATTATTATTGAGCCCATCGCGATCTGAGACGAAAGAGTACTTGTTCAGTATTTTCTCCATATGCCGCTGAGACCCGGGTAAGTTTTATTGAGAGAGAAATAGTGTCAGAAGTGTTTAAACTATTGCTTTATTGTTGCATGGAGGCAACGCTCTCTATTAATTTCGTAAATATAGGTATAAGTCTAACATCATCTTATACAGATGAAGTCGATATTATAATATAGAAATAGTTTTTAAATTAATAATTTTGCCCTAGAAAACAAACGATAACCTTTTTTTTCAAAGGTTTTGGTTTACCTCGGTAGAAGAAGCGTCTTATCAACTGTGGCCTCGTTGGTAAGATGCTTGTATCCCAGTCCAGAAGTTTGCGGGTTCGATTTCCGTACGAACCTAGAGTTGGTTTCTATCCAGGTTTTTTTCTATCCAGGTTTTTTTCTATCCATGTCTTTTCGTTATTCCCAGCATATTTATTTTCATGCTTCTTTGTGTAGTGGCGAGGCGCTGTATTATTTTTGAGTTAAGGGTCCACGTCTCACATCCGTATGTGAGTGCCGGGAGGATGCATTGATCAAAGACTTTGCTCTTTAGACATACCTTTGGCCAAAATAAGTGTTCATCCTTTTGACACACATTATTCTTCGACATACTTCATGCAACGCTCTCCTATCTCTCTTTGCCTTTATTTTACGTTCATCGCTATTTTGCCACATCCAAAACCTTTGGCCAAAATAAGTGTTCATCCTTTTGACACACATTATTCTTCGACATACTTCATGCAACGCTCTCCTATCTCTCTTTGCCTTTATTTTACGTTCATCGCTATTTTGCCACATCCAATTTTTACTTACATACCATACTCACATTCCTAGGTTAGTACCAATATTCTCTTAAAGTTTTTCGTAGTTACTCATATATTTAATGAATGTGAGTCCGCCACTTGCATCTTTTGTCTATGATTGTGCAGAACATTTAGACTTTTCTTTAAGACAAAACGGTTAAAATCCATCTCTTATGTTTATGTACCAAAATATTCAATATATTGATTTAAATATTAACCTAACAGATCTTTACTGATTGATATTCGGAAAAAACAAATTAAATCAAATACTTTTTTAAAACATATTAAAGTCTTGATACCAACGGAAATAAAAATATCTTGCTATTAACAACCCGTGCCGGAAGACAGGTGTCTTACCAACTATGCCAAAAGGCATCTACATATTAAGGACAGTATTATTGAACAGTATTAAAGATATTTATTTTTTAATTATTCATCAACGGTTAAACATGTCTTGCAAAATTATTTGAAAAAAGTAGTGTCTTTTACGAAGCAAAATGATCATAAAAAACAATTAAGAACAAGTCAATAATACTAAATAAAAAGACGCAACAATATATTTAGTAATACAAAATAATTTATACAAGTAAGCTAGTAAACAAATCAAAATGACGTCAAAAATGTAAAAAAATGGCGATGTACACAACTTGATTAAATAACACGGGGCCGCTCGAGTCTTCACGGCCGCCCGCACCGAGTGTCCTATTGATATTCATGTAGAAAGAATCTTGCAGTGCAAATTCATGTTATTTAAAGTTTTAGTTTTCATTCCATATGATAATTAAAAGTTTTCATGTATGAGTTACAGATTGGTTTTCTTCAACGATAATATAATGTTGCGCTCTCTGGACTTTCTATCATCGTCTTAATAAATAATG